>JBBPTN010000207.1:0-31902 GCA_038094075.1 Xerocomus spinulosus | reverse complement strand
CCTCGATTCATTCCGTACGACAACTCCTCATATAGCAGCATGTATTTGTTTAATAACAATGCATTTTCGTGTTGCTCATCTCGGTCCATTGATTCTTTCCTTCTCATGCGCCGTATCTGTTTGTTTGCAACATATGTACGCGTGATCTTATTCGCCAGATCCTGAAGCTCATCAAACGATGGCTCGGATGAAGCGAATGCATCAAGCGTATCATAGCGAGTATCCCGACTCACCTCAGCCAGCCAGCAATCCAGACGGCGGCAAATCCCAGCATATGTGATTGCCTGATGCATCCTTCGAAATCCTGGCTTAGATCCATATATTCCGGTCTCTCGCGGCCTTAAAATCCCTATGTCATGCATGAGACTTGTCTCGTCCTCACGTGCAACAGACAGTCTGAGAAATGTTCGCCAAATGGCATCCGCGCACGCCATTTTCAAGTGAAACAGACCTGGAACGAAAACAACATGTTGCATTCGGTTCCATGGTGACACTTCAATCGAGCGCCGCTGTAGTGCTGCTTGAAGACGTTCTCCAGTTCCTAGATCGCCATGGAAGAGTATCACATAGTGCGATACGTCAGGCATTTCTGGACTGCGCTGATTGGGGTCTTCAATGCCCCCTTGTTTGAGCAGTTGAGTGATTGACTGGATGTTGCCAGAAACGGTTGAGTTGGTGAGATCCATCGCCCGTGCTGCTATGATCGGCGTCTTAACGACGGGTATTTCCTCTATCGCCTCTGGTTCACCAATGCGATTCTTAAATTTGGAGAAATACGTGGGGCCAAAATGGATAAGGTCTGACATAAACTTCCAAGAATTGAAGCGATCGCGTCGACCGAGCCCCACAGCATCAAGCCCGATGGCAGATTCACTGTGTATTGAGAGAAGACTCTCCCAACTTGGCGATGTCCATTGGTTTGTAGTGCCTGCGCAATGCGGATTGAGAGGCGATGAACCCCAAAGCTCATTGGAGCAACTCAGGTCATCTAGTGTGATTCCGTGCATGAGGGGAAAGAGCAAGCCAGACGTAAGATGCTTTAGAGTATCTGTCATTTTCTCAACAACATGATTTGTCGACTTAAGATCCACATCAAAGTTGTCATACGCATATGACGCCAAGAGTGTGCAGCCCAAGGCTTTGACTGCCAGCAGCGATTCCTCCGACAGTGACTTGATACCCGCATGGATTGCATCAGTCGAGACCGATATTCCCATTCGAGCGAGTGTGTTGACCACCTTTTCAGGTGTGTGGGCCGACTGTAGGTAAATCCCGATAACACTCTGTAATTCGTTTGCTTTCCTGTTTGCACTTTGCATGAAGATGCTCATAGCGACTATTTTTTTCTATATTATAGACTATTAATTCATGCTAATCGGCGTGATAACAAAGAACAAACCAGCGATATCAGCGCATCTCGTAGTGTTGTCTGTCTCACCTCTCTCCGCTCTCTCACACTTCTATTTCCTAATCACACATCAAGACCGTCCAAATCATCTTCACCCAGTTGTCTCCAGTAGCCGTCGTCGTCGTCATCCTGTTCCGATCGCATCGTCTGATCTCCGTCATAATCAACATCTCCGTGTGTCTTTCGTACACCAAGCAATGCCCCCAAAAGCCTCCAGAGGTTTGGTGCATGGTTTTCCATCCGTTTTCCCATTTCATTGACAGAGAATTCTTCAAGACGATCGAGCGACGTGTTTGTGATGTTGAAATGGAAACCAGACTTGTCTCTGGAAGCTTGTGAGATTTCTTGTACATACGCTTTTGTTGCGACTTTGAATGCTGCCTGTAGGTTATAACCGAGGAGACCGCAGAGCTCGTCAAGTAACTCAGTCCCACATGACCGCAGATGAACAATAGCGCGGTGTTGCTTGTATCGATCTAATGAGAGTATGGAAATCAGAAAAGCTGGAATTGTAAGCCTTACACTCTCGATTGCTTCAAGGATTTTGTCAAGCGAATGGGGGTCAGCCTGGTTCATGGTGAGTAGTAATCAATGAAGGAGTCCCAATGAGAGCGAACTGATTATCGACGCTGCGTCTCGGCTAATTCTATTAAGCATCATGACATCGCCTATATATTTTACATTTCCCTATTTTTTTTTGGTACATACTTCAAAGTCCGCTGAGCTATCCTACTCGTGACCTCCTCGGGCGCACTCGGACCGGGTGTGGCTGCGCATGTTTACCAATGTTATCTTCCAGCCGCTGCTGGAGAGGTCGAGGAAATAAGGTTATGCTGGGTTTGAAGTCGTTCGGACTTGTCCACACTCCCTCGGATGTCGCCTCGACCTCTCCAGCAGTGGTGGGTAGGAGCCTGCCATTGGAATGGCTCTGGGCCAATGTTCGGTGTCAATTCGGTGTCGATTGCGGGACCAACCCGGCACTTTTTCGTTTTCGGCCCGCCCAGCCAGTGGTCGAGACACATGGGTTCACATATATGGTACATTTCTCCAACTTGCCAAGTGCTTGTACGGATGGAAAGATAATATGCTATCTACGGAGATAGTAAAATAAGGCCTTTTCGGGCGAGGTGACGTGTGTTCTCTGTACGCCGTGATCGACTCCTTTTGATAACGCTAGGTGGAGCTTGCAAATTGTGGCGCACTTGACTGACTCGGCTCAGCGTGCCAGGCTGCACCGAGTAACTCCTGGAAGGATATATCAAAAACATCTTTATACTGGGCATGGAATGGGGTTTCGGTTGCGTGCAATCCACGCCATGTGAACCATTCTAGGGGATCTGTGATTCAATCCGTCACAAAGACTCAGTCGTGCCGAGCGGAACCATTACTTCGGCTGACACGTGCGGACATAAAAATGTCAGACCAACCTCCGGAATGCCTACCTCTCCGAGTAAAATCGTGATCGACATACCAGATACGGCTTCATGCGGGCTTCTTGGGGTTCTACGTCCATGTGTATATCCTCGGGACGACACCAGATAAAAACTCGCAGATGATGGTTTGGCATCCCTGAGTCAGTATGCCACTGCCCACACTTGCACAGGACAAAAGTGCGTGACGACTGCGTTTATGGATCGCGTCGTTACTGACGGATTCAAAAGTCATCGCTCTGGTCTTTCCCATCGTTGCGGCGTTGGTCACCTTGTTTCGCTTGGCTGAACGAACGCGACGGCGCCGTCTGTGGTATGATGACGCTTGGGCAGCTGCTGCCATGATGTTCAATAACACCCAATGCGTTGTCAACTACCTATATCTGAGTGATTTTGGTGAGCGTCTCTGTCGTCTTTCCGCCAGAACGTACAACTCTAACCGCGTGCTTTGCAGCACACTATTCTAAAGCCACGAATGTTGCATTGTATTATACGTACGTCATTTCCACTAGGACGCAACGATGTGGGCACTGACGCGGACGCATGGTCTACAGGATTGTCCAATTTTTCGTCGCAACTGTCTGGTAAGACGATCATCCTGGTCTGTTGCTGGTTGACCGAGGCTGGATCTAGGGCATCTCGAATCTCCATTCTCTTCACGGTCATGCGACTAGCGAGCCCCTTTGGCGTTCTGAGAAAATGGCTGATGCTGATCTTTATTTCCTTTGTGATGACATGGATCATCCTCTTTGCCCAATCCTTTTGGATATGCGAATCCAATCCCGATTGGAAATCGCTCCCGCGGCCACAATGCGAACTAGGGCCACCGGTCGCCATCGCCCGCATGATCAGTACGTCTGCAGTCTGTGTACGAACAGAGTCACCTCACGCATGCCTTACAAGCCGACATCATCGGGGACGCCCTCTTGATCATCATTCCCTGCCGCATCGTCTACAAGGTCCGACTAAGCCGATCCCAAAAGATCCGCGTCATCTCCATCTTTTCGGCGTCTGCGATCACGACGCTGATCTGTCTCGTACACGCCTACTACGTCTTCAAGGGGAACAAGATCGAGGAGAGCGTCACGGCGATCATCGAGGTACGCATGGCTGGCGTGCTCGTCTGGCGGCGGTTTTCTGACACGTTCATTTAAATGTGGGCGTTGTAAAGACGTCGATATGCTTGATCGTGGCGAATCTCAGCGTCGTCGTCGCCTTCTTCTTCCGCATCGGCACGGAGGAGCAGTCGGCGTTTACGCAGGACGAGCTCAAGTCGGTCGTCACGTTTGGCGCGCAGCCCGCGCGGCCGCAGGCAGACCCTCTCTCGACCACGGCGATCGGCGCCGAGAGCGTGACGGTGGCAGACGATGTCCAAAAGGACGTCGAAAAGGGCTCGGGCGATGGGGAGAGTGTGACGCTGGCAGGCGATGCCCAAAACGATGTCGAAAACGGCCCGAGCGATGTAGAAAAGGTGTCCGAAATGTCTGTTTAACCGCTGCAGTTCTAGCGTTGCGCGTCGTTGGTCATGCTGGGAGATGGCTGTGCGAGGACATGCCCACTGGAGTTTGGGGGTCATGGTACTACCGTGTGCACCATACATACAAATGCATCACGTAGAAACATTCTTTCAATGTCCTTGTCCACCGGGGCCTGTTCTCTCCTGCCTGGTAGCATTATATGTGGCATCATCAGCAAATAACCAAAGTCGATGGCATCTATGCGTGTTTTCACACAATTCACTGCTGGAACGTCAACCCACTCGCCCACGCCTGTGGTGTTTCCCTCATCTGGAACGACAGAACCCCCCCTTGCGCAATGTCATCGTGCAGAATGATCGGCTGGTCCACGTCGCGGCCGTTGACGCTCAACGCATACACGTACGGTTTCGACGGCGCCCCAGGGGAAACAATGTCCAACGTCTTGTTCGACGATGGAAGCGCGATGGACACCTTGTCGAAAAAGGGACTGAAAAAAAGAAACACACGATGAGGAGGATGGGCCAGAGGAGAAAGCGACGCGACTACCTCCCGACGACGTATTCGCCCGACACCGGGTTCACGGGGTAGAACCCGAGCGCGCTAAAGAGGTACCAGGCACTCATCTGACCGCAGTCTTCGTTCTGGCAGGGGGGTGAGTGGTCGACATGACGTGTGCGAGCAGGACTTACGCCTGACAGTCCGTTGATGGTCGCATTGTAGTTTGAATCTGCGATCTGACGAATACGCACTTGCGACTTGGATGCGGCATCGGCCAACGCATAGAGGTAGGGGATATGATGAGAAGGCTACGATGAGATCAGTCAGTAAACATCGTGTTATCAGCAAACATCCCCACCTCGTTCGTGTGATCGTTGTGACCTACTACGACGTCAGACGCTGCGGCGAATACCGCACGAGACATCGCCGCTCACCTCCATCGAAATGTTCATCCAGAAATGCGACAAAACTCTGGTTCCCACCCTTGCGCTCAACGAGGCCAGGAACGTCATGCACCACATCGAACGTGTATGCCCATTTATCACCCTCTGTCCATCCATTGTCTGGACCCGCCCAAGCCCCGCTTGCATTCCTTGCTTCCATGAAGCCGGTTTCAAAGTTGAAGATGGTAAAAGGGCTATTCATGGCACGTTGTCGGAAAAAAGCCTCTTCCCGGGTGTTATTCAGTAGGCCGGCCAGCACGGAGACAGCATAGTCGTCGTCTAAATCCATATTAGAAATTGTGTCGAAAGTAAATTACTCGTGAGACTCACAAGAATAGTCGAGCGTCCGAGAGGCAGACTCGGAGTGGATATCATCCGCTACCCAACCCTTTTGTTCGTAGACAGAAGACAGGCCTGCGCGGACCTCATAGTCGACAAACTGTAGGAAATCTCATCAGCTGTAAAGGATATCAACTGCAAAACATGCCTCCTCGCGATCACTATACCTACGAGATTGTCAGAGAAGCGTCCGGACACTCAAAGATGGCCTTACGAAGTTGTGGTGTCATAAATGGGCGGTACGGTAGCGTCTTTATATACCGCATCCCAAGCGAGAGCAAGGTCGAAATCCGTGTGACCTTTGAGGACTGCTTCCGCAACAAGCGAGTCCGCGTGCGTGGCAACCTAGATGTACCAGTTTGTGATATATATCGTTCGGATGAGTTTCCTTACCATGATGTTCGTCTCTGTGAACTAGATTCCCAAGTAGTCCGTGAATCCATGACAAAAACCTTACCGATAATATTTTTCCACATTGGAAGCCACCCACCCTTGAAACAATAGTAATTTAGCAATGAATCGCGCTGATTTTTGATCTGAATACCTCTTTGTAGTCTTGAATCATGCTCTGCACCATCCCTGAAATCCTTTCTGGTGCGAAAAGAATAAGCCATGCCCACTCTGCTCGGTATGTATCCTGGGTGGAGTAATTCAACAACAGCACAAAGCCAATCGAGAACCCAACATACCCAGTTCGAATAGCCAGTGTAAGATACACCCTCATGGACCGAATCGTCATAACCAGAGTAATACCTGCCATATTCATCTTGTTCGTAAGGGTACTGCATGGATCAGCAAACATACACAATTTATGCGAGGGAACGTACTTGGAGGGTATGGAAAAATCCAGTGTAAAAGACCTCTTTCTGTTCTTTCGATGCTCCGACCAGTTTGATCCTATCGAGTTTCTCTGCCCACGCAGCACGTGTCTTCCTGGCGGTTTCCTCGAGGGACTGACCATCTGGGATCTCCTTTTCCAAATTCTGTCGAGCCTGGTCAATCGAGATAAACGACACGGCGACTCTGACGTTGACTTGTGCTAGTTTCGGCTTGAACGTAGCATAGGCAGATAACACGGGCCCGGTACCACTCCTTTCGTCTTGAACAACACTTCCATTTTGTGCGATGCCCCACGAAGTAAAGGGTTGATCGAACCTGGCACAAAAGTACCCACTCCATTTGGGAGCAGGTGTAGAGACGGGAGCAATGATGTAGTCTTGCCTTTCCGGATTACTTCCGCAAATTTCCAAATGGTCAGGGTCGACCACGATACTTCCTTCGGGGTAAGTGAGGTTGTTAGGGTTTGACGAGCCAACCACAGAAGGTCGGGTGGCCTCCACCAGGACATAGGGATTGTTCGTATCCGTGAACGTGAAACGTAAATGTCCAACGCGAGAAGCTACACACAGAGAGAGATCAGGCACCATCTCAATCAACAGAGCGAACACGCACTTGCACTCTGCTCGGCGAATATCTTGCCACCCTCGATAGCCTCCAATTCGACGTTGTAATAGCTAGCCGAGACGACCTCTCTTTCGTGGCTGAACGCCATGCCGCGATCTTCGAATTTGGAACGAATCTCTCCAGCGCCAGGACTCACTGCCACTTGTCCACTTTCGCCCATCCAGATCGCAGGTTGATGCGTTCCCTGGAAACCATGGACAAAAGTGTCCGTGTAGTTGTATGGCGTGACAGAAACATAGTTTGCCCTCGTCTGTGCAACCCATCGCGTCATTGCAAACGGCGGCGCAGTCGAGGGAATCATGCCACCAGAGCCGTTTGGTGAATCCCCCCCATTACCTATCAGCCTGCGGAAGTCAACGACTAGCGTGGAACGAACGCGTTTACTTACGGATTTACATGATCGACTGCATCGCTGCGAGGTTCACTAAAAGGGAGAGGGCGACTTCTGGGGGCCACCATGAAGAACGAGCACACGAGAGCGACTAGGCCCACCAGACTCATGGTGAAAGCGGGAGAGTTCGAGAGAGTAGCCTGTGGTTGTGTCGGAGGGCGAGCGTCGCTCCGTGTTGGATCCTTTTCTCCAGGGTTAGCCATGGACCTAAACGACTAATGGCATTGGTAAACGGACATGAAACTGAACCGGAACCAACACACGACAGGAAATAGACTCAATCAACCTACCAGGTTTCGCCTGGTTCAAAGTATTGAAGACTATGAAGCACAGGAATGAATATTCGAGGGTAGTAGGCATTTTAAACATTCACTTGCCTACTATCACTTGGGTAAGTTGCCCAATGCTCAACGTCGTCACTTGAAACAGAACGCGTCCTAGCAGTTGGTGGCGTTAGTGAGAATAGTCACGTTCGGCTCCTCGCTGAGTTCAGGCTCCTTTCCCTTGTCATTCTAGTCCAATTAACGCCAATCTCAGCTAATACGAAGAATAGTGAAAGCACATGTACCAGCAAGTCATACGAGTTACAAAGTGACTGTAGTGGTAAGCATGGCACGATCCCACCTCAACTGCGGCTTTGAATTTTCATTTCCATGGCGAGGTGGTATGCTGATACTAACACTCTCCAATACCAGGCTCTGAATTCATGATCATCAGCTTCTAACATTGACCTGTAATAGATCCAAGAGCAAAGCCATCACACAGGGTCTATGAACATGATGTCTGTTAGGGCTGAACTGCGGCAAAGTTGGTTTCAGCAAGTGCATCTATGACGGTAGATGCGAAACGAGTTACACGCTTATTGAAGAGTTCGAAAACCCAAGTGTTTACTGTGAACAACCGGTTGGTGGCAAGCGTCTGTCAGCATACATCTCACATAGTTTGGTCTAGGATACTTTGATGATGATGTATAAGACTGTCCTGTCACGCGCTGTATCTTCCAGTTGTGCCCTGGATCGAGCGTTTCAGGTCGCGTGCCACCTTGTGCGTTTTCATTATTAGTTGTGTCGACAGTCGTGATGGCTTCCTATAGCCTTTCTTGCCGCACAAAAGGAACGAGAAACGTATCAAGTTGTTTCCCACCCTACCAAGAAACTCGTCATGAGGACGCTCATCCTCTACCCCCAGGCTTCTGCTTGGGTCGTTTTGGCTGTTTCATCCGCAATAGCCTCGGCTGCCACCACCAATCACCTTGATGTCCGTGATGATTTGCATTTTTCTGTGGAAGCGAGAGGATCCAACCTTGATCGCTCTCTTCCCATCTACAAGGATCCGAATGCATCAATTGAAGACCGGGTAAACGATTTATTGCCGAGGATGACAGTGCAAGAAAAGGTCTCTCAACTGCACGTATATTTCTGACATATGATCTTTATTGTCTTATACCTGAAATGTAGCATCCAGGGCGATGTGAATGGGTGGATGAACATGACAGATCCGCTGGATAACACCCTCACATATAACCAGACAGGTCTGGTATGTTGTATGCTCTTTTTTCAGCGAGATTTTTGGATTTGAGTTGTCGACGCAGGAAGACATGATGGCATACAAGGCCGGGTCCATTTGGGCTGGATATCAAGCTCCCTGGGAAAAGATTGTTTACGCCATTACGATTGGGCAACGCTACCTAATGGAAAATACGACCCTCGGTATACCCGCCCTCATACAGTCCGAGGGTGAGATTCTCTCGTCATACAGGACACTGCAGACTCTGAGCGATTTCTAGGCCTTCACGGGTTTACAGACAATGGAACCATATGGCCATCCCCGATCGGACTTGCTGCGTCTTTTAATGCCCCACTCTTACAAGAGGCTGCCAGTACGATCGCTACGGAAGCCGAAGGATTAGGCTACTCCCAGCTATTTGCCCCTGTCCTTGACCTGTCCCGCGAACTTCGATGGGGTAGGGTAGAGGAAAATTACGGTGAAGACCCGTTCTTGTATGTCCTCGTCCTCGTCGTGTTCATACCCTTAGTGACGTGTCATCAGAACGAGTCAGATGGGTCGTGCATACGTTACTGGCGTGCAATCCGGCTGCAGACGCAACGTCAGCGATACAGCGATCGCTCGTATGGCCGCGACATGCAAGCACTTTACGGCCTACGGCAGCCCACAAGGAGGCCTGTGAGTTGGAGAATTGATCGTGATGATGCACGCTGGTGAACTCGGATTTGTAGGAATCTCGCACAAGTCAGTGGAGGAGAACGCGAACTGCGAACTTATTATTTGAAGCCATTCAAGTACGCATGCATGGATGCGCTATCGATCATGACTGCCTATGCAAGCTACGACGGGGTCCCCAATGTCGCCAATAAATGTATGTTGCACCCGAAAGGCTACTGGATAGGCTGTTGACTTTTGCTGTAGATCTGCTGACGGACGTCGTAAGCCATATACCGTTTGATCAGAACGTGTTGTTCTTACCGTGAATGCAGCTCCGTAATGATTGGGGTTACAAGTACTTTGTTACAACTGACGCAGGCTCCGTGGACCTCTTGATCAATCACCATGGCATCTGCCCCACGAGAGAGTGTGCTGCCAAGCTTACGATCGAGAACGGGCTCAGTGGAGAAATGGGCGGCGGGACCTACACCTACCTTACGCTGCCAGGTTCGTACCATCTGGTTTGCTTTCGTCATCTAAACTATTTTCTAGACCAAGTTGCTAGAGGAACTGTCGATATCAAGTATATCGACGAGACTGTAAAGACCGTCCTCAGAACCAAGTTTGCTCTCGGACTGTTTGAAAGTATGCGACTATACGGTCATGAAATCAGTTTGCTTAATCGTATCTCACAGACCCATATCCCTACCCTGATTACGCATCTACAATACGAACTCAGAATACCAGGGACCTTTTGCATCAAATGGAAAGAGAGGCCATTGTTCTTCTCGAAAACAACGATCACATACTTCCTCTGAGTACGAGTATCCGCTCAATTGCGATTATAGGACCACAGGCTGATAGGGTTACGGTGCGCAAAATTTTCCTCTTCGTTAAGCCTCTCTAACCGTTGCGCTAGATGGGCGACTACGTCTTCTTCGATGCATCACACAACGGCGTCACACCTCTTCAGGGCTTCACCGAGTTACTCGCCAATACATCCGTAAAGATCAACTTTGCGGAAGGTTGTAAACTTTGGTCGAACGATCAATCCGGTTTTCCAGAGGCGATTGCTACAGCGAAGAAATCTGACGTTGCCATCGTCATGGTCGGCACTTGGTCGTTGGACCAAACGCTCTTGTGGACTCCAGGCTCGAATGCGACCACGGGCGAACATGTTGATGTATC
Organism: Xerocomus spinulosus; assembly: GCA_038094075.1. Lineage (NCBI taxonomy): Eukaryota > Fungi > Basidiomycota > Agaricomycetes > Boletales > Boletaceae > Xerocomus > Xerocomus spinulosus. The sequence continues at coordinate 21,100 of JBBPTN010000207.1, read as the reverse complement.
GGATTTAAGCCTCGTTGGGGCGCAATTCCCGCTGGTGCAAGCTATTCAAGCCACTGGCATCCCGACGATCGTGGTCTTTGTGAGCGGCAAGCCCGTCGCCAACCCTTGGATTCAAGAAAGTGTGTTGTATTCAACTTTTGACATGTACTTTTCTTATCATTCTGCAGATGTGAATGCTGTGGTTCAACAGTTTTACCCGGGCGAACTGGGTGGTCTCGCTATCGCTGAGATCATCTTTGGGAGTGTCAACCCGTCCGGTACGAGTTACGATGTTGCTCATGCTCGCTGCTAATGGTTGGTAGGAAAACTCCCGGTGTCGTTTCCAAGGAGCGTCGCCACCATGCCCGTCTTTTACAACTATCTCAAAGGCTCGCGACCAATCGATCCTGGTAGGATTTACTCAAACGGCTCGCTCTTGTTTGGACATCAGGCAAGTGTCCCCCCCGACTGGTAGCTTATCCTTGCGTGACCTAGGGACTACTAGTATGTTCTCGATACCCCTGTCCCCACCTGGGGTTTTGGTCGCGGGTTGAGTTACACGACGTTTAACTAGTGCGTAGAGCGTTTTCCTACGTCGGTTGGCCAAACGCGTTCTCACTGGTTGTAGCACCGACTTGCAGCTGTCGAGTCCGACGATCGCAACAAACGAGGATTTCAATGTGAGCGTGACCGTTCACAACACCGGTTCAATGGACGGGAAGGAGGTGGTTCAGGTCAGCTTGAACAGCAACACATCGTCTGCGCGGGCGAAACGCTTACCCTTGACAGGTGTACGTGATCGATCTCTTCAGTTCTGTCGTTACCCCGAATATGGAGTTGGTCGGGTTTACCAAGGTCGACGTCCCGTGAGTCTCGCTGGATTTCAAGCGCGCACTCCGAGGTTCACTGACACTGGATCGTAGTGCGGGACTATCGGTGTCGGTGACCATTCCGGTGATGTCGAGCCAGCTTGCGGTGTGGTCCAACAGGCGAGTCTTTTCTTGGCACTTTGTCTCTCTGAAAACAACCCTATCCTCTTTTCTAGCCAGAAGTGGGTCGTCGAGCCTGGGGATTTCACCATCTTTGTGGGTACAAGCGAGCAGGTGTATCTCAATACTACCCTCACTGTCGAATAAAGAGAGATGTCATTTTTCATGTCATGGATTATGTCGGGCTCGACCAGTGAACATTTTGCTTAATATTAATAGAAAGAGAGAGACCGGGGTGTTGATCAGAGCTGCTAGGGTTTCATGGTTCCTAACCCTAACCCCATGTCTGCAACTTCCCTCTTCATCGAACTTGATGCGTCCACATTCTCCATCGATTCCTGAGAAGGAATTCACGTACGAAGCCCTTAAACAATCGCTTCGCCTAGATGGACGCGGTCGGTTAGAAATACGGACCCCAACCATCAAATTCGGTTCAGGTCTAGGTTGGGTCGAATGTACATTTGGCAAGACACGGTATGGATATGTTGACAACGATGCGTGCAGACTTGACATGTCTCGCGTAGCGTCGTCGCCAGTGTCGATGCCAAAATGGTCAAGCCACCACCCGAGCGACCGTTTGAAGGCATCCTCACCATTCACTCTGAAATCTCACCCATGGCTTCGGTCGATTACGAGCTTGGTCGGTAGGCCCCTCAGCCTGCACTGTCCTTTCTGAACGCTCAATTTTTGTGTAGACCGTCAGAAGAGGAGGTCACGTTGACAAGGATGCTCGACAAGATAGTGAGACGGAGCGACGCGATCGACAAGGAATCGCTCTGTATCCTCGCCGGACAGCGCGTGCGCCGTATCCCTCCCTGTTCGACATCCTGATCCAACACAGCCCTATTTTTCAGGTTTGGCATCTCCGTCTCACGGTGCATTGTCTCGCTGACGCTGGCAACGTGCTCGATTGTGCTTGTCTCGCTAGCGTCGTCGCCTTTAAGCACTTTCGTCGACCGGACGTCGAGGTTATCGGAGACGAGGTCACCGTGGTCCGTGTGCACGTTTCGATCTCCTCTGTTTGCACTGAATACGTTGTGCGATTTTAGCACGCCCCAGAGGAACGCGCTCCCGTCCCGCTCGCGATCCATCACACCCCATGTTGTGTCACGTTTGCGTTCTTTCCTGATCCTGCGACGCGTCCGGTCGTGGACCCGTCCTTGTTGGAACAGAGGTTGAGTGCTGGGACGATGAGCGTTGCGCTCAATGCACAGCGCGAGATATGTGTGTTGCACAAGGCGGGTGGTGTCCCGACACCACCGGATGAGATACTGGGGTTGCTGGATGTCGCTGTTGGTATCGCAAAGGAGTTGGACAAGCTGGTCGAGGCGCAGTTGCGAGAGGATTGGGCAGGACGCAATATCGAGGTACGATGAATGACTTATGTATTTTCGCTCAGCCCCTGTATGGCCCATAAACCCTAACCCTAAAACGTGGTTACCGTGGGAGTGTAAACGTGTCCAACCAAAAAAAGTCTGAAGTTGAACTTGGTCCCTCTACGAGATGCGGTTACCTTTACTTGCTGGACTGTTGCTGCTGGTCTCTGCAGTCTTTGGTGAACCATCGAGTTCGTCTGGTTCGATTGCCCACCCCAACTTGCAGCCTCTCATCGCACGCGCTGATGCCTTCCTTTCTGCTGGTCGTTTCAGCGATGCTGCCAAGACATACACCGAAGCCATCTCGCTCTCTCCTGGCGACTACCTTCTCTTTTACAAGCGTGCCACGGCATATTTCTCCTTTAGTAGACATACCAACGCATTGGACGACTTTGCCAAAGTCTTGGAACTGACGTCGGGCGAGTTTGACAAGGCTATCATCATGATGGCCAAGGTATATACCAAGGACGGCGATTTCACTCGGGCACAAAACACGCTCGACACCTATGCGTCCAAGGTTCCCGATAGTCCTGCAGTCGCCGAATTAGCAGAGGACATCAAGGAAGCTCAAGCAGCCGCCAAGAAGGCCAGCAACGCCAAACGCGCTCAGCTTTGGACGGTCTGTTCAGAAGCAGCGACGCAAGCTCTCAGAGTAGCGAGCCACAGCATCGAGATTCGTCGAACACGTGCCGAATGCAGTCTCGCCGGAGGTGATCCTCAAGGCGCCGTCGTCGATTTGAGGTGCGCGTTTCAAACCTTGCTCGGTTGCGATACTGATCCATACGCGTGTAAGCCGACTGTCGTATCTCTTTCAGCCCAGCACGCCGTTCTTGATGCGTATCTTCCGTCTGGCGTATTTCCTTCTCCCACCTTCGCAATCCACTTCCTCGCATACGTCCCATCTCGCTCCCCTCAAACAATGTTTGCATCTAGACCCCGATTCTCCTGCCTGCAAACCTGCTCATAGGCTAGTGAAGAACCTCGACAAGAGTTTTGCCAAACTCGACAAGCTCATTCAAGACAATGACTGGATGGGCGTGGTCAAGCACGTCGCAGGTCCATCCAAAGAGTTTCCGGGAGACGGTCTTGCATCCGTCTTTGAAGACGCACTACGCACACACGGGTCGCCCGAGCATTTTGCTTCGTCTTCTTCGATACCTATGCCTGACGCGCGGCTTTCGAGTCCTCGGCGCGCACATATCTTGCGGTCCATGTGCCGCGCGTATACCAAGCTGAACTTGGCAAAGAAGGGCGAAGTGTGGTGTGATGCGCTCTTGGCGATGTCGGAGGACGCTCTCAAGGCTGCCAGTGAGATGATGTCCGAGGGCAGTGCAGACGTCGATGGATGGGTCGGCAAGGGCGAGGCGTTGCTAATCCATGAGCAATGGCAAGATGCCGTGAGAGCATTCGAAAGGGCAGCGGAGGGCAGTGGCAGGAGTGACCGCGACGTGAGCCTGTCCTTGTGTTCTCTGGCATGATTGGTTTCTCACATGGACGCTATCTAGGTACTCGGTCGTTTGCAAAAAGCTCAACGACTATTGAAGCAGTCGAAACAAAAAGACTATTACAAGGTCTTGGGCGTTGCACGGGATGCCGATGCCAAGACTATCAAGAAAGCCTAGTATGTCTTGTTCTCCGTGTAACTCATACGTACTCACCTCGAGAATAGCCGTAGAGCTGCCATGGTTGCTCACCCCGACAAGGGTGGTTCAGAAGCAAAGATGGCTTCCGTTAACGAAGCCTACGAAGTCCTCAGCAACCCTGGCAAGTCTATCTGACGTTTGACTTGACGAAGCCTATTTTAATGATGATCGTAGAACTTCGTCAGCGCTTCGACAATGGCGATGATCCAAATGACCCGAATTCCCACGGTGGCAGCCCATTTACAGGTTTCCACCCAGGCGGTTTCGGTGGCGAACACCCATTCTCGCAATTCTTCCAGAGCGGCGGAGGTGGTGGCGGGTTCTCGTTCAGGTTTGGACACTGATATCGATGGCCAGTCTGTTGATGCTCGATTCGTGCGCACGGTGTTTGTGTGCTGCAGGACTATGGACTGGAATGGCTTGTCTCTTGTATTATCATATTCCCGTTGTTTTCTCTATTCTCTCCATTATGGAGAGATGCTGATGATTTGATCACCGAGCATGCTTGGTTGGTCGATGCAAGTCCATGGCTTGAAGCTTGTGGGGCAAGGATTTCTTTGCGATAGTTAGCATAGACATTGCGGTCTGCGAGTCTTGCTGAGGGCAAACACCAACTCGTCTGTCCAATCTCTGCTGGTGTGAATGACTGATAAGAAACACTGGTGTAACGAGCATCAGAATCAAGGGTCCATCCAAACCGACAGCCACCGCAGGCATGCAAACACTGAACCGTGCCGCTCCTGATTCGATTGCAAACCACCGAAAAGGGACCTTCTTTGCATGATCACACGAGTCACTCACCCTCTTTGATGCAGACAAGGCAAACGTTTAGAATCCCGGAGCACTGCTGCAGAGAAAGACGAAATCGGGACGGGGGAAAAATGCACATGGCACCCTCGATCGGTGTCACTCTCGAGTGAGCGCCACAGGGTTCAAGACGACGGCGTTTCTGCGAAAAAAAGGACGCGTGGGTTATTTGCGGGCTTGGACGCTGCGCGCTGCGGTCTCGATAGGGTAGCCAAAACCTGCCCGGTGATCGTGGGAGGGTGCAGAGCGTTTACGGAGATGTTGAGATGGTTTGATCGCCAGATACGGTCTCTGGGCGATATGATAAAAGTGAGATGGCCGTTTCAAAAAGCCGACGCGGTTCGGGAGGGGGTGCGACAACTCTGGGCCTTGTCTCTGCGTGAGCCTCGGTGTTCAATATGTGTCCTTTTGGGACTGGTACCGAGGTGTGGTCATGTGCGTCAAAGTTACAGTAGTATCAGCTGACGTGCGGTCCAGACAGAGATGGGTGGCGCACAGGATGTGATTATCAAACTGTCCATTTCTTCCTGTAAAGAGTTAAAGCGGGGTTTACAATTGGACAGCATGAGGACCCAAACGCATATTTTAGGCTCAAGACTACCTTGAAAAGCAGGCCTGATTACTAGCACATGATTCAGATGGCATGCGACACACCTCGGTATTACAACGGGATGCGAGATGAAATATGCGGCGGCAGCTCGTTGGAACTTGCCTGATGGGACGGATTATATCGAGATCCGACGGTGTATAATTGAACAACGAGGCCTCCTCTTTTTTTGCTGGGTAGCGAGCCGACGGGGTGCTCTTTGTAGAAGCGCCTGTTCTGAACCGTACTATAGGCGATGCCAATCTCGAGTGGTCGATACTCGAAGCTTGAGTGGGGATAATTATCAATCGGGACAGCATTTCGTTTGCCTCACCTTCGGACCTTTGTTTTTGACGTTTGATTTGCGCCGTATATAAGCATGACGGCGCGTATTCGTTTAGTGACACTGTCCCAATCGTATACCTTGACAGCAGGCGGCCTCGAGAACCATGTGATCCCATTAGCCTCTCTGGTGAGTTTGGATATACCAGGACCTTTGGCAGCTCCGAACAAGCGAATTCGTAAGGTCGGTCTTCTTGTCACGACAGGTTGGTTTTGGTGGACAAGGGCAAAGTGCTGAATGGACATTTCGCTCCATACCAAACAAGGTGACCAAACTTTGACGTGGGTCACGGTATAAGCTTGGAAAATATTCCATGAGGAAGCATCTGCTCTTCTAGCTTTCCAAGGTCAGCACGGCAATCTCGGTAAGTTTATTTCTATTCATGCAGATAAATACTCGACGGTGGGTGATTTTAGGCATCCTCCCGTCCTGTCTCTACCATGATGAGACATTTTCTCCTACCGTCTCTGGCGGTCAGTTTATTCCGGTCGCTATCCATGGTACGAGCGTTCGACATGTCTCTGAATACCAATGTGAGTTGTTATCCTAAAGCATCTTTCTTACCCTCAAGTTCTGTCTTAGCTGGCCGTGTGAGTGGTACCGTTCTGCCCCGTCCTCTCTTTCGAATTTTGCGCGATGCTCTAGATACTGGGGCCAGAATTCGTACGGAGCCACACACACCAGCGACACTGCCAATTGGCAGCAACCCATCTCGTACTATTGCCAAGTACGTTCCCATCCCATCCTATCCCATTCTCAAGTAGTCACACTCGCGTTGATGTCAGGACAGTACCGTCGACATCTTCCCAATCGCCTTTCTGGACGAATTCAACACCACAGGCGGTTTACCGTCCGTGAATCTTGCCAACGTGCGTTTGAAACGCTCCCATACCGGTACTTTATCCATCACGACACACTTTTCTTTTCTTTCTTTCGTAGACGTGTAGCACGAGTTCGAACCCGGTGTTTCCAGGGACCCAACTTCCAAACTGCTCCTTCCTCGCGTCCGACATCGAGACGTGCCAAAAGGCGGGAAAGATCGTGACCATCTCACTCGGTGGCGCGTCTGGCTCTGCGTCTTTTGCGAATGACGCTGAGGGTCAAGCGTTTGCACAGATCATTTGGGACCTCTTCCTCGGTGGAACGAGTGCCACGCGTCCGTTTGGGACCGCAGTGTTGGACGGGTAAGTTTTAGGTACCGAGCGTTCGTTATGAATGACTCATTTCCCTTTGAGGATCGATATGGACATTGAGGGTGGATCGCAGACGGGGTTCACCGCGTTCTTGACGACCCTTCGGCAATTGATGAACGGTGGTAGCAAATCGTGTGTATGCTTATCATTCTGGATGTGTCTCTGCTCACCATGGCGATCCTTGAAGCTATTACATCACTGCTGGTAAGCTTGAAAGAGATACAGGCTCGTGTTCCGTAGTGACTCAACCTACAAAACAGCCCCACAGTGCCCTTATCCTGACGCATATATTGGTGCTACGATCAACGCCGTATCCTTTGACGCCGTCTTTGTCCAGTTTTGTGGGTATCCCAGGGCTCGCAATGCTTATACTCACGCCTCTATCAGATAACAATTACTGCGGGCTCAACAACTATGGGAATACCAACGTAAGTGATCGCAGATCAACGTATATGCGCCCTTGACGCGACCCACGTAGGACTGGAACTTTGCCACCTGGTATCCTCTATATCGCGCCTCGTTTTCGACACAAGACTCACACGCGACAGGGACAACTGGGCCAAGACCGTCTCCCCAAACCCCAAGGTAAAAGTATTCATCGGCGCTCCCGCGTCCTCGTCCGCAGCCGGGTCAGGTTACGTCGACGCCTCCACGATCGCCACCATCATCCAACAGACCAAGAGCGCGTACAGCTCCTTTGGTGGTGTGATGCTCTGGGACATGTCACAAGCCTATGGTATGTCTTGCTCGGTTGGCCGGGACCGCGATCGTTGACGGCATGGCATGACAGCCAACGGGAGGTATGACGTGTCCGTCAAGAACGCGTTGACGGGTGGATCGAATGGAGGAAGTTCAGCGACGACGGTGAATGCGCCCGCGTCGACGACCCCAGTCAAGACGAGCACACCGGCTACCCCGACGGCGACGACGACAGCCGGCGCGGGTACTTGTGCGGGCGTCTCGGCGTGGCAATCCAATGTTGTCGTAAGCCCATTCCAGCCTCTCGTCGTGGATGATGCTGACGTGGTCCACACAAACACAAAAAGTACGTGGGCGGCAACCAAGTCACGTACAGGCAAGGACGTCGTCTCATACCGAGGACGCGCACTGACAGGGACGTTTCAGTGGTCATCTCTGGACTGCACAATGGTGGACGTACGACGACATTCCCGGAGGTGTGTCTCGCCATATATTCGATCCTGCAGTATGGTGCAGTGCGATTGACGCGTTTCCGCGCATGACAGGTTCTGCGGGCGTTTGGAAAGATGACGGGGCGTGTACGGCGGGTTATGCGACTCCCGCGATCGGAGGGCAAGCCACGTTTGGCGTTTCGCCTTTTGGTGCAGGTCCAGCGAATGGTCCCTGAGTCGTGTGACAGGGTTGGCGTGTGGTGGTGTCGATTATGAGCGGTAGAGCACTTGGCCTCGCGCAAGAGCTCCGAGGCACATTGTCAAGCATGTGTGTAGGATATAATGTAGAGCTTCTGTAATATTAATGAGCCTCTGACGATCAGAAATAGTGGGCCTAGACTTTTGGTCCTGTTCTACGGAATCATCAAAGCTAGGTAATGTCCATATCGCAAACCGATAATATTGTACATTCTCATTCAACTATGCATCGCAGTCAGAATCCGAATGCAAACGACAAGGGATGACCTCACACGAACCCCCGACATGCGATACTCAATGCTGCCTTCAAAGCTCGTCGGTCAGGCTGTGCTTTGCCTTGGGGCCCTTGGCTCGCGGCTGAACCCCGCTGGTCTCGTCAACTTTGGGCCTCACCCCCGCCAGCCACTCATCCACGATCGCGTTGAATACGTCTGGAAATTCCATGTGGGGCCAGTGAGCACCATCCATCGTCTGCATATATCATGTGCATATGATATATCAACGTGGAACTATCGCACGACCCCGCGAATACGTACCTTGAGGGTTAGCTGTGGCAGATACGCTGTCGTGTTTAAGAGTTCGGCGACCATCAACCAGTTTGCTACAGGGTCCTTTGGTAGAGCAACGGTTTTACGCCTCGGAAAGGGACGCGTGTATCCAGTACGTACCTGAAGGGGAAGTACAGAGAGTACGGGTTGGGGAATTGTGAAATTCCCTTGGTCATGCGCAGATTTCCATGTCTCATACTTATTCTACCGCATACATCCCGTTAACGTGAATGGTTTCAGGAGGAAGTCACTCACGTCGATGGTATAAAAGAACAATGCTGGGTAGAGGGGAGAAAGTATGGTCAGCTAATGCGAAAGGATATTGAAACAATGTACAGCGATCGAAGCCTTGTTTGCTGAATCTCTCCATGAAATAGTCTTCTTCCTCTTTCGAAAAGAATGGGATTGGTGGGATCTAACAGCACGCTTACCCGTCAAGTGGTTGACGAGGAGAAATGGAGAGGCTCACCTCGATGCCATCCCATGCTCCCATAAAGGTCTCCCGACTGCGCAAGAACGACTTTGGTGGTGGACTTGCGACACTTCTTAGTGTCCCCCTCAACGTGCGTCCGACATCTTCATTCAATTCGATGACGGCTTTCGACGTGTTTCGCGCGAAAAATATTTGGTAGGAAAGCGTAGGAATCAGAGAGGCAATCGACTCGGTCGTTCGGAATGGACCTGACGATGGAGAATACTTGAGAACATAAGGATATGGATACGATGTATGTATTCTCTTCAACTCACTGGCGTTGTCACTCCGACCACACCAGAGAACATGTCCGGACGTCTCCTAGCAGCCTCGTAACATGCGATTGAACCCCAATCGTGACTATATGGCAACGGTTTAGGCCATTAGTAGACGGCCAAGAACGGAGCATACCCCATACAAATAGCAGACGAAACTCTGGCATGCTCGAGAACGCATGTCAAATCCCCTGTAACGTCAGCCAGGGAACTTGACGATTGAACGTCAGAGGGGTGAGATGACCCTCCGAATCCACGGACGTCTATAGCGATCAAATGATAATCACGCTAAAGCATGCATTAACAATGGTCTATTATTCGCGAGATGGTGTAAAATGCCTTGAGATGTTCGATCTGGTGACCCCAGCTGCTCCAGAGACTTGGCCAACCATGTACCATCAAAATGGTCGTTTTCGCAAAAGGGTTGATGTCAATATATGCTACTCCATGAGAGACCACACCTTGGGGCGCATATAGTGATGTGTACCCACCAACAGTGATATCCATGGTCCGATTGAGGATCCTGTCGACGGCAGGACATGCAGCAGCACTTACATGATACTCTAAAGGATCGAACGCAGCTACGATGAGAGCATTTGGCGTGAAATGCAGCAGTATGCTGGTAGTGAACAAGAGGAGTGAAAGGAACATGAAGAAGTGCTGTTCGGCGAGAGACCTTTTATACTCTGATTCAGTGTAAAAATGGCAAAGTATGAAACAGATAAAGAGAAGCAGGTTCTGTTTGTTTAAATTGGCTTCTTTGGTCGCATTTTTGGTAGCAAGTCCCAAATTCTTTTCTTGATCTTGATGACACCAAAGATTCCAAGAAAGAATGAATTGCGGAGTTTCAAATAATGACGTCGTCCGCTTTCCCAAAAAATCATCTCGATGCCAGCAATCAGAGCAAAAACAGGCACTTCAGTATCAACTATTACGGCGAAAAGTACACGAAAAGGAATAAACTACACCAAGGACGCTGTCAACGAAGTAGAGCTGCCGTATGATCCTTTGTACAGTGAGCCTTGGAACTAGTGGTGCATGCACAGGCACTTACTCTTGTACTTCGTTAACCGCTTCAAATCACAATCATGCATTATAGATGACTCGGATGGCACAATCCAGATAGTATACCCACTGGAAACATCAGCTCGTGCTGCGTTTCGGACTCGCGACGGTAAGGCAAGTCCATTTTATGGTGTTCCGTTACATCGCAGTCTCACTGCTTACCTGTGTAGAAATTAACGGAGCACCAATGGGCTGTCTATGACTTTACACGCACGATTCCGCGTGGGCGTGTCTCAACTTATTCAGCAGTGTGCAAAGCCATTGGGAGAGGCTCTCCTCGCTCAGGTGCGTCAAGTTATGGATACATGCCGTGTTCACGTGAAAGTGGATGAATGTGCTGATTACTGGGTGTTAGTCGGTTCTGCACTGCGACACAACCCATTTGCGCCTTTTGTACCCTGCCATAGGGTTATCGCATCAAGTCTTTACATTGGTGGTTTTTTTGGCGAATGGGGGACGTTAAAATCAGGGGAGAAAGATGGCGGCAAGTGTCAGGAGAAGATAAAAATGCTTGCTTTAGAGGGTGTAGGGTTTACTATTGATGGACACTTAGTGGATAAGAGTCTGGTGTGGAAGGGTTAGGAGAATGATGTTTTTTTTTGGCGTGTGAGGTGAGCATCTGGTTTGGTGTCCCGTCAAAGTTTGTTAATATGGATCAATACTTGTCCAGCTCTTTAATCATGTATATCTCTCATATGACGTCTCCATAAAGTGACAGAATCATCTCACGAAGCTCGGCAGTCGGTACATTTTTTTACCCTTTTGATCACCACGCTCCATGCGCAGCCATCCAAACCACCATCTTAAATCAAGTTCTGTAGGCCAAGATGGATATCGGTATTTCTGCTTACTGTCAGCATCAAAAAAATCCAAATTGACTTGTTGACTAGTTAAACAACTGCTCTCTCAGGCATTTTCCCTTGCAGCCAAGCCTGAGCAAGGTGGAGTAACTCACCACATCGATGAAGCGATCTCCCTTGATTGCGAGGCGCTGGAACTTTGCCCCCCTGGTCACCCACTGCGGGCCACTGCCTTGGGAATTCTTGCGTTTCATCTTTCCTCTCGGTACCGTCAGCTTGGGAGGATAGAGATTCTCAACGACGCGATTGCCCTTGCTCGGGATACATTAACGCTGAACCCACCAGGGCATGCAGAAAGGTCCATGTCCCTGAACAACCTTGCAACTTATCTTATTATGCGATTTAAGAAGCTTGGACGAGCAGAGGACCTTGACGAGGCCATTACCTTCGCTCGAGAGGTTCTATCCCTTCGCCCAGCGGGACATCCACTTCGGCCTCGAGCTATGAACAACCTTTCAAGTCATCTGCATACTCGCTTTGAGGAGTTTGGGGGAGACGATGGTCTAAATGAGGCGGTCATTCTCGCCCAATGCGCACTAGTGCTTACTCCACCAGGACACGCAGAACGATTTTTGTCCTTACACCACAATGCAAACTACCTTTCCGAGAGGCACAAGCGACTTGGGAAGATGGAAGACCTTCAAAAGGCCATTCTTCTGGCTCGTGAGGCACTGGTTCTTTGTCCTCGAGAACACCCTGATCGATCCTTGTACTTGAACGGCCTTGCTGCTTGTTTGTTCACCTCCTACAAGCGACTCCAAAAGATTGAGGACCTCAATGAGGCTATTGTCCTCGCCAGGATCACACTATCAAGTTGCCCTCGAGGGCACGTAGAACTGCCTACCTATTCGAGTAACCTCGCGGCTTATCTCTGTGCTCGGTACATGCAACTTGGAGGAGTGGAGGACCTCGAGGAAGCCATCATGCTCGATCGAGATGCATTGGTACTGTGTCCACCAGGGAACCGGGAGCGGTCCGCGTCGTTGAGTACCCTCTCGACCCATCTCTGTGCTCGATACAAGCTGTTTGGAAAAACTGAGGACCTTGAAGAGGCCATTGCACTTGGCCGAGAGGTGGTGGTTCTCCACCCTCCAGGACACCAGGATCGACCATCATCCCTAAGTAACCTTGCAAGCTTTCTTTCCGATCGGTATGAACAACTCGGGGGATTGGATGACCTCGACGAAGCGACGGTCCTTGCCAGAGACGCACTTGCGCTTCATCCACCAGGCCACTCAGGTCGGCCTACATGCTTGAACAACCTTGCGCTTCATCTTTTTGATCGATTCAAGGTACTCGGAAGAGATGAAGACCTCGAGGAGGCCATCCTACTCGGCCGAGAAGCATTGGCGCTATGCCCACCGGGAAACCAAGATCGGTTCATGTGCATGAACAACCTTGCACTTTTTCTCTCCTCTCGCCATGAAAAGCTAGGTGCAATGGAGGATCTAGAAGAGTCAATCGTCCTCGGTCGAGACACATGTGCGCTAACTCTGCGAGGACATAATGATAGAGCGTCCTCTTTAAACAACCTCGCGACTCAACTCAGTACTCGGTACAAAGCTCTCGGACGAGTTGATGACCTTGAAGAGGCTATTTCTCTCTTTCGGGATGCACTGGCACTTTGTGCACCAGGAAATTTGGACCGGTCGGGAATGTTGAGCAACCTCGCAAGTCGTCTCTTTGATCGTTACTTGAAGGTAAGGAGCATCACCCTGGTGTCGTTGGGAATTCGTGTTCAGTCCCTTCTATCTGGTCACAGAAAAGTAAAGCAGAGGATCAAAGGGAGCTGTTCTCTCTCTATATGGAGCTGGAACATGTCTCGCAGACGGTGTCTTCAGCAGACCTATCTGCTGCTAAGGCATGGCTCAATGTTGCTGAGTACCTTCATCATCCCACGACAGTTCTCGCATATGAGACAGCTTTTCGATTGATTATCCACCGCCTCGCTGCTCTCCCATCATTACCGCGACATCTTACTCTCCTCAAGACCCTTGTGTCATCCCTCGCAGTCGACGCGTTTTCGGCTTGCCTTCGAAGCCAGTCACCTACCAATGCAATCGTGTTACTTGAACAAGGCCGCGGTGTTTTTTGGAGCCAGCTCACTCGCCTCCGTTCACCACTCGACGACGTTATAGCATCCGGCCCGGCGGGGAAGGCATTAGCAGATGAGTTCAAGCGTGTGACCTCGCTGATTCGTAACGCGCTTGATTCACCTAGCCCAGACCAATGGCAACATGACCGTGTGTGCAGTCTCAACTCCGAGTTGCAAAGAGTTGTGTCCCGAATTCGCCAGTTGCCCACTCTTTCACGTTTCCTTCTCCCTTCACTCTTTTCCGATCTTCAACGCGCGGCTAGCGCTGGACCTGTCATCATTGTTAATGCAAGCAAGTATGGTTGCGATGCTCTCATTGTCTTTGCTGACCGGGATCCGGTCCACATCCCGTTGTCGATCACGAAAGCGGGTGTTCAAGAGCTCTCATCAAGGCTTCGTACATTGACTAGGCGTGCAAAGTCGATGGACGTCGCTAGAGAACTTGGCCTCCTCTTACGGGAACTCTGGGACCAAGTCATCTTGCCTATCGTCGACGTTCTCCGGACAATGTGCCCTTGTCAATCTCGCGTCTGGTGGTGTCCGACTGCCGAGTTTTGCTTATTGCCTCTCCATGCCGCTGCGCCGTATAGAAAGGGTCAACAGGGCCTTGCCAATCTGTATATTTCGTCCTACACACCTACGCTAAGCGCCCTTATTCGTGCCCGACAGCAGAGTGCATCACACCTCGTCACGGAACCGAAACGCTTCCTTGGGATCGGACAAGCAAAGGCCGCTGGGGAACGGGAACTCTTCTCTGTCGGTTCCGAACTGGCGACTATCAAACAACGTGTCGACGGTCTTGCCACATTCACCTGCATCGAGGGTCAAGCATCATGTATATCCAACGTCACCAAAGCGCTCAGAGAACACCAATGGGTGCACCTCGCCTGTCACGGTATCCCAAACGTGACACACCCGTTCGAATCCGCATTCGCGCTCCTGGACGGGCACTTTACGATCCGGGACATCCTCCAGTGTGATCTGAGAGAGCCCGCGTTTGCGTATCTGTCTGCGTGTCATACGACGGTCGGAGACGCAGAGAGTCCGGATGAGGTCATCCATCTCGCCTCGGCGATGCAGTTTGCAGGCTTTCGTTCTGTGATCGGTACGATGTGGGCGGTGGACGATGCTGAGACGAACAAGATCACGTCCATGTTTTATACACAGATGGTGGACGGGTCGGGTCGGTTGGATCATACGCGTGCGGCGTTTGCGCTGTGGAAGACGATGAGGTCGATCAAGGTGCCGCTCGATCAACGTATTTTGTACATTCATATTGGAGCGTAGTTTGATACCCCTGTACCCAACACAATCATGGGCAGAGGGCTAGGATGATGGTTTAGGTATGGCCGGAATCCTCTTGGCGATGAACCCAAGCCGACGCCGCCAATGGGAAGCAGAGCGAACGATCCTCTCGAATAGATCCTCATCCACGTCCACTACACGTGAGCGCAACTTGCGCTGACAGAGCCCACGCTGGATGTTCTCAAACTGTGCGACTACCTCATCCATACTCGGACGCTTTTCCAGCTCTTCCTGGATCATAGTTCTAACATAAAGTTACTGCTCTCGCAACTCCTGGAAAGACGTCAGTATGTCACGGGATAGTAGTTTCAGCATACCCATGAGCGATCGAATGCTGGTGCATGAACTGGAGTCCCTGAAAAAGCGTTGGAGTGTACCCGTTTACGATTGCGAAATCACATTACCTCGAAAAGCTGACGGAAGCACTCCACCACCTCCCCGATGGTATCAAATCCGGGATTGTCGTAGGGCCGAAGAAGGGGCATGACAATTATTATGTCCTTTCCACCATCCAGCGTGAAGCTTTCGTAGATAGGAACGCAGTGGTTCTTTGGGTCTGAGGCGAAAGCTTACGAAGAGAAATGCGAGGCAATATTAACTTCATACTGATGCTCTGCTTGCTTCAGCACGACCACTTTGCCATCCGACATCCGGGTCGCATCCATGCCATGACCGTACTGTGTATACCAAGCAGTCAAGCTTCGATTCTAATAGGAAGAACGTGACCTACCGCCACCCATCTCTCAGCATCTTTGCAGTCTTCCTTGTTCATGTTCGACGTTATCCATTCAGGAGAGTAGCGGTGACGCAGCTTATATCCACGACCCATCAGCTTCTGGTACCGCTCCTGCCACCATTTCTCTCTAGAGTCCAGTTGCTCCGGTGTGAGAACATCCTCATGTGAATCAGGGGATTCGAGCACCGATTTCTCGTCCTCGTCCATGGTAAGTGTCCTTACAATGGCTTTCGACAAGGTGCAATATATAAGCGCCAAAGTGGACCCGCATCACAGTGGCTAGAACATTCAAGTACGCAAACACGCACCTGCAGCAGTCCACGGAAAGCTGGCAACGCGTGACATTTCAGTCAGATATGGCAAGCACTGCGTGAACGAGCTGTGTAAAGCGACATGAATGGTGTGGATTTGAGGAACATGTAAGTGCAAGACAATGGCAACAAGAGAAGGAATAAGCGGGCGGTGGGCGCAGGTGGGGTCGACAGGGCAAGCGTGAACACGACAGGAATAAAGGCGCAGGCAGATTACTGGAGAAGCCCAAACGAGGTTAACGGAGTAGATTCAAAACCCTGTGCACAGGGTCTTGGACAATAACTCACCAAATCTTCTATCGGGTCCAAAGTGAGAAGCGAAGGAACTCACCGGCAGTTTCTGCTCTTGTTCTTATCTAAAGGCTAAACTTTCACTTCTCCCGGCCTAATGTCCGCACTCACACAACCCTCAGAGCTCCAACTGAAAATCGGGCCAGAATGCAGCTGCCAAGGAATCCAGCCTTGATGAGTTCGGAGTACGACATTTAGAAAAACAAACCATGACTGCGTTCATGGTACTCTTTCAGTGCGGCATTGCAAGACCTATCTCACACCGAAGGATGTCGTGTGTTTAGCTTCACAGTGCTCTCGGAGAGTCTTTCCATGCAGCTTCAGGTATGTGCTGCACTTGAAAATGTACAATGTGGTGTTGAAGAGGTACATATTCGAGTTCCGGGTGCTGGGATTGAGCCGTGTGTGGTTGTATCGCGAGACGTCAGCTCCCGACGTCGTGGTCCAACACAGAACGATGTTGGCTAGCCAGAGCCAGACACAAATATTCAATGCGATGTAGGAACTCTAAAAAGAGCCCTATTCGCACCCTTCAGCCAATCACAGCGCCACCCCTGGGTAAATGTTTCCGGGCCGTCGCTGACATCATTTAGACGATATTCAGGGGCTTATTCAGTCGGTATCTTCATCGTCGACGCCAACAGGTCAAACAAAATGGACATTGACGAGTTGGGAGCTGGGAAAATCCACGCAGTCCACAGGGCGCATGCGATGAACCAGGAGGTCTTCCGTCTCACAGCTGACTCACCGGAGACCATCAAAGCCAACAGACGTCTGGCCCAAACGCAATGCACGACTTGCAATACGGCCCGTCAAAAACTCCAGACTTGTCAGAGAGTAAGTCGCTCGCTCCTGGCTTTCCAAATGTCGCTGCTGATCAACCTGGGTCTCAGTGCAAAAGTGTGTGGTATTGTTCCAGGGAGTGCCAGAAAAAAGACTGGTATGCAGGGACACACGACAGAAGACGTATCCTGTTCCCAATCACTCACCGTCTACTAGGCCGCGCCACAAAATGGGATGCACGAGTGAGGAGAGACCCAAGGGCATGAAGAAGCTCGTCGAAAGACTGGTATGCAACATGACGATCATCAAAATGTTCCAGGTCTGCGCTGCGATCGACGTGGATCTAGTGAACGACAAAACGAAAGAGGTTGGATTCAAGTTCCTATACATGCTCCGCATAGACCTTGCCATCGAGCCTGCTGACGTCTGTGATTTCGTCAAGCTCCTTCTTACAGACAAACCCATCATTGAGAAAATGCAAGGGATGGTCCAGGTCAACCATCTTTTTTCTCTTATTCCTGGTCGGTTTGGGTCTTTCCCACTCACACCTATGCGTGACTCGATGTGGCGCTCGGCGCGCACGAAAATGGACAGTGAACCCACCCTGCGGGATTGCCCGCTTGGGCTTATGGAGTTTGTCAACAACGATAGTGAATTTTCTGTCACAATTCCGCTGCCTGTGTTTTCTATATCCATGAAGCAAGCTAGGGAACGGAATCCGTTTGTAATGGTGTCCTGGATCACTGGTGATATGTCTGAAAAACCGATGACGGTGGAGACGTGTATGGAGTGAGCAGCGTCTTTTTTCCCTCATGTGTTGCTTATGGCAGGCGTTGACCAGGTACATCAATGTACACATACGTTCTGATGAGGAGAATCAGTTGAAACTGCGCACAGAGATGACGGCCGCAGATAAGGCGATCGTACGCAGCGCGCGGAGCAAGCAATCCGCCACCAGGGATTCGGCCGTTCTCCTCAGGAAGAAAATAGCAAGGGAGTCAATTTACGCCAATATATCTCTTCCGGATTGATTGTACGTTCAACATTTCTTTTTTCCAAGTTTGTGGTCTTGATTGTGCACCTCGTATCTATCATATATCTTCCCCGCTGCTTCATTTTGATGCGTCTTTTCGGTTTTGTTTCCGTTGTATGTGCAAGCAATACAGGTGCCTAGAATCAGGCAGGCTAGTGCAGTACTATACTTACGATAGCACATCTGTTCAAGGCATCCATTGCAGTCGTCCGGTGAGTCGATGTATGCTGCCCACTTCATGCACATGACCGATCGCTCCAAGGAAGACGGTCGAAACATAGAATACCAACGCGACACGAACTGGCAAGTATTATCCAAACACATGGTCGTGTGCCCGGATGAAAAGCAACGTGTTTGGAGGAAAACACTTAGGCACCGAGATGTATATAAAGAATCCGTTGGTCCATAGGTATCGCCTTCACTGATTTCAACGCCTTGCGCAGTGCAAATGCTGCCCGGGTATAATCCAATCGGCCTGATCCGTCCACCATGTGCTCGTAAAAGGCGGATATGATCTTGCTCGTCTCAGAATCATCCACTGCCCACATCGTCCCGATCACAGAGCGAAACCCGGCAAACTGCATCGCAGACGCAAGATGGATCACCTCGTCCGGACTCTGTCTATCGCCCACGGTCGTATGACGGGCAGACATATATGCGAATTCGGGAGTCTCCAAATCGCACTGAAGAATGTGTTGGATGGTGAACCGTCCGTCGCGTAGCGCAAACGCGGATGCAAAGGGTCGTTCCGGATTCGGAATACCGTGGCAGGCAAAGTGCACCCATTCATGTTTGCTCAGCTCATTGGCGAATGTAGACACGCACGCGTTCTCTCCTTCGATGCGTGTCAACGTTGCAAGACCGTCTACGAGCCGAGTAATGATGTCCAGTTCTTTGCTGATGGATAAGAGTTCACCTGCGCCTTTTGCTTGTGCTTGCCCAATGGCGACGAAGCGTTTCTCGAGAGAGCCCGCCGAGCGAGGGCGCCTAGCACGAATAAGGGAGGTCAAGGCAGTGGTGTAAGACGAGATGTACAAATCTGAAACCCCTTTTTGGCCCTTCCTAAACGGAGAAGCAGCATGCAGCGGTAACAGAGAGAATTCGGCAGTAGGACACCACCAGATACGCGAGCCCAGAGGACACAACTTTTGGAGCTCGTCCAGGATGCGGCACACCACCCTGTCCCAGAGATCCCGCAAAAAGACATAAAAGTCTCTCGAGACGTCTGCTTTCTTTGCGCGCTTAGTCAAGTCGCCGAGATTCGACGACATGCCTTGGACAGCTTCTTTGTTGATCGGTAGTGGAACGTGAACAGGATCCTTGTCGACAAACATGATGAGTGCATCACAGCCATACTTGCTAGCATTCATGATGATGACGGGTCCACCGCTGGCTGCGCATCGGAGATCAGAAAACAGGGACGGGAGAAGAAACCGAGGGAGGTCTGGTAACGCGCGAATCTCGGATAACACTTGTTGCAACTCCAAGTTCAGACCGCAGACTCGATCATGCTGGTCCGCACCGGGTGAGTGGAGAACCGTGCGGATGAGTGAGGTCAAGCGCATATAGTCATCTGCCAATTTCTCGCCTGCTGGAGCGGAGGAGATAACGTCGTCGAGTGGGGAACGAAGCCGAGTAAGCTGACTCCAGAAAACGCCGCGACCTTGCTCAAGCAATTCGACTGCCTTGGTAGGAGATTGATTGCGAAGACAGGCGGAGAAAGCGTCTACAGCAAGCGACGACGAGAGAAATTTGATTATGGAAAGGTGTTGCGGTAATGACGGTAGAACAGCAGTATGTTCAACAAGTAAACGAAGAGCTGTTTCGTAGGCGAGCATGGTAGTGGGGTGATGGAATGTCTCGGCTGCGTCGATCCATTCTTTGGCAGCATTTAATTCATTCGCAGTGGGTGTATTGGACACATGCTGCAGCTGAGTATACAGGTTGAATAGTGCTTGTCTGCCGCCCATTTCTCTGGATTTCTTGTACCGACTACAGAGATCCAAGGCAAGATTGTTCATATATGTTGACCAATCCAGGTGCCCTAGGGGGCGAAGCGAGAGTGCGTCCCGGCCGAGATCAATGGCCCTGTTCAGGTCATCAATCCTTCCGAATCGCTTGTACCGAGTAGAGAAATAAAAGGCAAGATTGTTGAAAGACATTAACCGATCTGGATGCCCTGGCGGGCGAAGTGAGAGTGCTTCTTGGCCGAGATCAATGGCCTCATTCAAGTCATCGATCCATTCTAACTGGCTGTACCGAGTAGAGAGATACATGGCAAGATCGTTTAAAGATGTCGACCGATCTGGGTGCCCTGGTGGGGAAAGTGAGAGCGCATCTCGGCCGAGATCAACAGCCTCATTTAAATCATTGATCATCCCAGATTGCTTGTATCGAGTAGAGAGATACATGGCAAGATTGCCCAAAGACGTTGACCGTTCTGGGTGTCCCGCTGGGCGAAGTGAGAGTGCATCTCGACTGAGGCCAATGCCCTCGTCCAAGTCATCCATCCCTCCAAGCTGGTTGTATCGAGTAGAGAGATGTAGTGCAAGATTGTACAAAGACTCTGACCGATCCGGGTGCCCGGATGGGCAAAGTAAGAGTGCGTCTCGGCAGAGATCGATGGCCTTATTCAGGTCATCCATCCTTCCAGATTGCTTGTACCGAGTAGAAAGACATCCAGCGAGATTGCACAAATACGTTGACCGACCCGGATATCCTAGTGGACAAAGCGAGAGTGCGTCTTGGCCGAGATCGACGGCCTCGTTAAGGTCGTTAGTCCCTCCAAACTGGTTGTACCGAGTAGATAGATATCCGGAGAGATTGTTCAATGATGTTGGCCGACCGGAGTGTCCTGATGGGCGAAGCAAGAGTGCTTTTCTGCAGAGATCAATGGCATCGTTCAGATCATCCATCCCTCCAACCTGGTTGTACCGAGTGGAGAGATACATGGCAAGATTATTCAAAGATGTCGACCGGTCCGGGTGCCCCAGCAGGCAAAACGAGAGCGCATCTCGGGAGA
>JBBPTN010000206.1:0-31908 GCA_038094075.1 Xerocomus spinulosus | reverse complement strand
CGTGGGAGAGTGGTGGGTTAGGGGTGGGGGGTGACAGTGATATTGGAGGGGGGTTGACGACGTAACACGTGACTTTCATGTGATCTAGCTAGCTACTCTAGCCGAGTCTAAACGAAGCAAGCGACGCACGCTGGACGAGGCCTTAGGTACACGACGATTCTTACAAATACCTATTGACGTTTGCCAACCGCGAGACAGCCGACGAATGGTGGCGGCTGATCTCCATGCCACCCAGTCCCTACGCCCTAGTCATGAGACGCGCTTCCCCCCAGCTCTACTTTCAGCACTATCGCAACGACATCGTCAGTTCCTTCCCCAAGTATGTGCCCGACGCGTCGAAACTGTGCGAAAAAATGTTCAACTCGACTGCCTATGGACGCAATGAAAAACTTCCAATCATTTGTCCGATCACGCTCACAGACCATATCAGTGGACGATGGTGAGTGCCGCACTGTGGTTTTCTCGATGCTGAATAAAACACGTTTATGTTCAGGTACTTTATACGGTCCAAGGCGGAGCCCTCTAGTCACTGGTATTTGCGCACCAGAGGCAACTGTCTCGTCTGCGGGAACGCAGAGTGTGCTGCTATCCACGTCTCAAGCGAGTATCGCACCAAGTTTTGTGTGCGCGTGCGCAATCCACCAGATGACGTCGAGGTGGACTTTGTCATGATCGGAAAAGACGAGATATCGATTGCAGGTCCCAAAGGCTTCGTCCTTCATACCGATGACATGGGGGATCTCAAGGCGACAAGGAACCACCAAGGCGAAACCGATTTCGTCTTTGGCGATTTGAAACACAGGTTCATTGCTCGGGCAGAGAAGCAGGTGAATGGCGAGGTTTGGGAATATGTCGAATCGGTTGAGCGGGGTTCAGGCGAGGCCTGGGAGGTGGTGGATTGACATCCGGGTTGAGTGTTTTGAACGCAGCACGTTGGACCACGTCTTCTTGCATGTCTCCTCTTTCCGTTTCATGGCACTGCCACATTAGCGACCCATCCAAAACGTGTCAAGCATCTCTAGTTTTCTGTACTGAATCTCTCACTGATCATCAAGAAATTCATTCATATATTTTCATGACGACGTGTGATGTGTACAAATTATCGTGTCCAGGACGCATCCGCATGATCTAGCCTAGATCATTTATTATCATGCTGGGCACGTACTGGAAGCTTTTTGCCATGAGGTGTCCGAACAGGGCGACCACAGTTGACAAAACAGACGTTTCACTGGATATAGGTCCTGACACGTCAACCACAATCTCGTCCCTGATCTGACGTTGATCCTCTGTCGGTTGCTTATCGCGTACATCTGGCAGGTATCGACGCTGCAATTGGAAACGAGGTCGAGTTGGATCATGCCCATCGCATCGGAATGGCGATGTCAGGGGTATTCAGTCGCAAAGCTTTTGGTACGGCGTCGGAGGATACATAGGAAATCCAAGACATACACCCGCACTCGCCGCGCAGGGCAGGGTGGCCATCTGCTGGGATGCATCGGAGCCAAGTGTAGGAAAGTGCGATGCGCGACGGTTTGACCCGCCGGAGTCGATGCGACGGCAATACGGCCTCTTCAACACGTCCAACAGTGCCTGGCTGCGGACCCGTGCACACCGTGATGGTTGCGTTGATGGCCAGTTCATGTACACCGACGCCTTCTGTTGGGAAGCACAGCCATCGTCCACTCAGACGAGTACCACCACCTCCTCTCGTGCGACGCCGTAGAGAACTTTCCATTCATATACAGCTTAAAGGTACATACCGGGACATGGAATCAGTCAGCGCGTCCGAGCAACCCATACACCGCGTAAACAACGCGAACGATCAGTCGTGATGACTAACAATCACTACTTGCACTGCTGAACGAGACCGCTGGCATCCGACGTGCGCATCGACCCCGGACCGCGTCCTTTGAGTGGTGGGCGTCTGTTGACAGGATTGCATACAGCACGATAGGTCTTGACCCCACCGCAGCAAAGAGGACACCTCGTTCCCGCGAGGCATTCTATACTCGGACCGGGCCCCGGTCGAGCTCGAAAATAGGTGGGTACGTCGACAGACACCGTTTGGCATCAAACGCCACCGATTCAAATAATAACGCATCCCAGTGGCGCAGGAAACGTCGGACACCCTCGGACGGCGTACGCTAACACTACTGGGTCGTTGCGGTTGACAGCATTCGAGGAGGTGCCTGGGCTCGACGTCACATCCACACCCATGAGCCTTGTGGCTCCGATAATCGCATGGATCTGAACCCCACAGAAAAGAGCGAGATCTGTTAGCGAATTCCCCAGACTCGATGCTCACACTACCACGACCATCTCCGTTTTAAACCTGTTCGAATTCTAGACGTGTAGCCCCGCGGGGACAAGTTCCGCATCAGCATTCAGCCTGTCCTTCGACGGAGACAACAGGCAAAAACAACCGATGTCCGAGAACAAGGCCTTCGCAGACGACAAGCCCCACCATCAATTAATCACGCCCCCAACTGAAACACACAAGGAGAGACCTCTTCACGTCATGCTCACACGGACACCTTCATGTCAACCAAACGGACCATCGCAACGCCCATCTGTCCTACTCGTACCCACAAGTGGGTGATCGAATGGTACACACCAAACGTCCACTGACCACAGACGCAACTCGTCGCATACAATGTGCAGATGCCATGTATAGAAGCGTCGTGCGTAATCGAGAAGCGAGACGCAACGTGATGGTGTATCACGTCTGTGAGCGCATCTTCCTTCCGGAATTGCCCTGACTCTTGCCTAGGTCTCATCGAAAGGTCCGTCCGGTTGATTGAGTGAACCTTGACTCCGGAGACAGGGGGGAAAACCGGATAGTGCAATAGATCCGTTCCAGCACGCGCGACGCACACGGTTATGATGATAGCCTCGTGTTCTTTCTCGGTCAACAGGTCCGGACATCACTCGGGCATTAGACTGGGGGACGTAGAGCGGGTTTTCCGAAAAAAATAGTCGTCCGATGGACCTGAGCTCGTCTACTACAAAACAAGTCTCTCATCCACACGCCTCCGAAAAGCACGAGACGAGAATCAAAGTTTATCGCGATCGATGAATCACATTCGATCGTGTTTGGTGGTCCCGCGGCCGAGTGAATCCGTGAGAGCGAGTCATTTTGTGTATATGGGCGTCGTGGATGTTCTTTGCCAACTGGCCAAGGACGATGGCGTTCCATGCAGAAGCCGGCTTGCTGTGAACAAGAGCCAGGTATCGATGGCAAGCCGTTCGAGAAGAAGGAGAGAGAGAGAGAGAGAGAGGTATAGCCGCAGTATGCACAGCCTTGCTAGGATACGTAAACTCGTCCAGGGGAATTTGGCAGTGTATTTTCCGCCGTCGGGCAGGACGAGGATGTGCTGACGGTGGTGCGATGCGACGCAGAATGACGTGGATGGCGATGGAAATGGCAAGCCAAGATGGAATAGGATGGCGACCTTCCAAAGAGATGGCGATATGGTGGTTGTTTAATGGACGGTCTCTGCGGGGTAGCGGGGAAAGGGAGGAGGAGGAGGAGGAAGAGGAAGAGGAAGGGACCGGTGACAGCCAAAGTCGGCAAAGGATCAATCGGAGCGATCCTCGTGTTCCGTTTCTGAATTGGGAGTGGCTTTGGTATAAGAACCCTCGCCGTCCTCTTCCCTTCCCCAATGACCGAGTACGACTACTCCCCCGCTGCCTACGAGCGCTACATTGCCCAGCAGACCCGCGTCTCAAACTGGGTCAACGACACCCTCAGCCAGTCTCATTCCTACTCGAATCCGTTCGTACTCTCACCCACCCATCGCGATCGGTCCTTCTATGACCAGCCAGAGGACAATCAGACATACCACCGACAACAGGTCGACCAGTGGTCCATGGGGTCATCCAGACCCTCTCGCTCCCGCAGCAGATCCTACGCTGACCACTATGACCGCCCCGCACCCAGGCACCGCACCCAGTCCCACTCACGCTCATCCTCCACACCGAGGGACATTTACGCCCCACAGCCATCGCAGCCGTTTGTGTACCCCCAACAACACGCCGGGCGCACGCAACCACGCCTGCACTCGTCGCCACACTACCCGTCACAATCACACTATCCCTCTCGGCAGCCTTACGTGACTCAACCACCACCTGGCCAGATATACGCACATCCGTCTGGCCCCGTGCCCAAGGACACATTGCATCGGCACCCCTCACACAGACCCTCCAAAGCACCCTCGCAACCCTACCTCCTCGTCCAGGGTGGCGGCCCAAAAGCAGAGTACAAGCGCGGCGTACGTCCCTGTTCTCTTTCTACGTCCCTGCCCTCGTTGACGTCGCGTGCAGCCACAGATACATGCACCTGTGCCGCTAAAGCCCCACGGACAGCAGCATCTGCTCAAACGTCTCTTTGGCTTCGTCTCCATGTCACCTCCCAACGGGCGCAGCGGTAATCCCCGTGGCCCCCGTGGGCCGTCTTACTAGTCCATCCGTGACTGCCCTTGTCCTCGCCTTGGCGGGGTCGCTTTGGACACCTCGTCCGCTGCCGATCTTTCTCCCCGCCATGGCTTCGCCTTCTCCCGCCCCAACAGCATCTACACGTGTCGCTGACGATGGGGCTCTCGTCATCTCCACACCCGAAACACCACGACCCGACATCTCGCAATGCATTGATACGCTGAAACGAACACCACGCGTCCACGACCCAGCACAGATAGACATCATTCATCCCCACTGTAGCCATCACGACCACGTTTCTTACTTTATTCGAAATGACATACCCGACCGTATTGTCTGTCCTTACGTCGCTTTTATTGTTTGTTACTCCTAGATCGTCGCCCCCTTTGACACCTCGCTCCCTGTGTACGACTGAATGAAAATAGCATGATCCCAACCCGCTGATCCCAGCCGTCGCCCGTCCGCAAGCCAAGCACGTCTATTTACATCGCCAACGTGCGTTATCTCTTTTATCGCGAATTCGAATTCGAATGCCAACCCCATCATGGCGCTTTTTCGGAGACACCACTTCCATCGCGGATTCGAATGCCAAATGCCAACCCCATCATGGCGCTTTTTTCCGAGACATCAAGGGTGTCACCCTCGCTGCACGATAACGACCACCCTTGCCCAGAAATCCAGATAACCGCGGGTGATGCCGTCCATCGTTCGGAATCGACCGAACCGAGCCCACCCGTCGTCACCGTCGTGTTGCACGACGTATTGTGATGCATGATGGCCGATGGGTCGCTCCGTGGACCATGGGCTCCCGCTGTCCATCACGCGACCGCAACCCGAACCCTGTGTGCGCCAAATCAGAACGGCTCCACCCGTCCTAACCCGTTTAGGCAGCAAAGAACGCGGCCCCTATCGGACCGCCCGTGTCCATGTCCATGTACGAGTATAGCGTAGGGCCGCCGTGGACGCTCGCATGTCCGTGTTGGGGCGTGTACACGTGCGATAAGCTAGTCGTGAGCGGACGGGCTGACATGACCTGTGGGTACGTACCCCACACCGTGTCCACACGTGCAATAAGCTCGCCCACGTAGCGCATATGCATTAGCACGATGCGTTCGTGGACGACATTACCGTGTGCGCGTGTTCCCATGCTGTCAGCTAGAGATGAATTGGCTCGTCCGACACGTTTCCGTGTGCACGGGTACGTGGGTACGTTCCAAAACCCCACACTGGGGTAATCGTTGTAAACGGAAAGATGTTCCCGTGTGCGTAGGCGCTATGTCGAGATGGGTTAGATTGGTATGTCGCTCGTAAACCACGATTCCGTGGGTGTACCCCTACAGAGTCACTGTCAACAATGAACCACGTGTAGGACTCACCGGCGTGTGGCATGGTCGTGGTGCACCAAGATATAGAGTGGACGCGAGCAAGTCAAAACTCAACCTTGATGTGATGCGGGGAAATAGCACATGTAAATAGCGCATAGCAAAAAGCATCTCGTCAACCCCTTTGAAACTCGAGCAAAGTAAAAAAAAGTCAAACACATGTTTCCAAGATAGCCCCACAGATCACGTCGTTCGCGGTGGGGGCACATACCTCCGATCCTCACGCCCAACCACCCGTCCATACACACCCGGACCCATTCGCGACCCCAACAATGGCGGACTCCGTCGTCCGCGCCCGTCTCGGTCGTATCCTCCATACTCCCCACGCACATACTCTCGCTCTCGTTCCCGTTCCCGTTCCCGCTCCCTCTCACGATCGCCCGCCCGCTCGTAAAACGCACTCGAACCACTGCTCGGCGGGGGCGGCGCAGACACGGGCGGCGTACGTGTCTCACTCGTCCTCGGCGGTGCATTCCCCACAGACCCCACAGACGTCGCCGTCGCCGTCGATAACGGTGGCGGCCCAGACACATACTCTCCCCGTCGCGGCGGCGAATACGCAGGCCCGCTATATCCCGCATTGTCCTCACGCGCACGCTTCAACGGCGGACGCACATCTTCTGCGAGCGGCCCACGACGAGGCGGCGTCGGACTCCTGTTGCGCACACGCGAAAACGGCGGGTGTCCATGAGGATGATCGTCCATCCCAGGCCCGTACCGCCCACGTTCGAATTCCCTCGGCGGTGGGTATCGTTCATCGGCCCCAGACGGCGGCGGCGGATACGGATCTGTCAGTCGCGAGCTCAGAGAACGAGGCTCCCCCGTCGAGTCCATTCGCGAAGGCGGCCCAAGTGGGAACCGTCGCTCACGGTCCTCCCAGTGGCCTCTCGTCGGCGGTGGCGGTGGTGGCGCGAGTGCACCCAGATCGCGATCCCGCTCCCTATCTCGCTCGCGCACGTCTCTCTCCCTTTCTCTCTCGCGGTCGAGTCGCTCCCTGTCTCTATCCATGAACGGCGGTCTCTCGTGCGGTCGCCACGACGCGGGCGGTGGCGGTACTCCACGCTTGTCGTCCTCGCTAGAGTACCATTCCCGCCGCCGTTGTTCATATGCATCGCGCTCTCGATCAGTGGTGTACCTTCTGTCCGCATCTGGATTGAACACGCCTTCTCCACGGAACGGTGGTGGCGACCGTGTCGGGTAATACGACCTTGCCCTTTCCCGCTCACGGTCACGGTCAAGCACAGACGGGGGCGGAGAGAACCGGCGTGGCGGCGGAGGACCAGGTCGAGCAAACGCATCCCCAAAGCGTGCCAAGGGAGGGTCGACATCAGCCATGTCATGATCACGTCTGTCGCGTTCAGCTCTGTCTCCAAAACTGCGATCCGGGTCAGGTCGATAGGAAGATGCAATGAGGGGTGCACCGGTGCGTTCGCGGGAAAAGTCTTTGTTTGGCCTGTAATCGGTGATACGGTCTTGGTCACGCAGCTCGTCTTTGGCAAGCGGTGCACGGAGATCGTCCCGTGCAACAGAGGCAGCGCGTGTATAGTTGCGAGGAGGAACAGGTCCCAACGTGAGTCGCTCTTCAAGGGTTGGAGCAGGAGCGATCTCCGCACGAGAGGGTATGGCATTGGGCTTGGGCTGACTCAAACGGTCCTGCAAAGAGGGCGGAGGCGGAGGCACGGGTTGAGACAGCCTCTCTTCTAGGCTGATGGTAGCTCGAGGACGGTCGTCGGCCGCAGGTGGAGGTGCACGTGGGCCTCGATCGTCCTCTGCGGTTGCTCGTGCGAGTGGCATGGCTTCACCAGTGGGGCGAGCACGGTCTTCGGCACTTGGAGGGAGGGGTCGGCTGTCAGAACCGGGAGGGGGTCTCATCGGGCGGTCATCCAGTGTCAGACGACGGTCATCAGCGGGAGGTGGACGATCGTCGAAAGGGGGCCTTCTGTCATCAAACGGAGGAGGCTTGAAACGGTCGTCGAATGGCGCACTACGCGGTCCTCCACGCCTATCTTCGGGATCAAAGCGACGGGGAGGGACGTAATCGGCACCATACGAGGGTTCGTAATGGCGAAGCTCAGGAGGTGGTCTCGGAGCATGACTTCGTCCGTAAGAGCGGCCAAAAAACCCAGAGCGTCTGTCACCGATATCCCTGTCTCTGCCACGGTCTCTGGTGTCTCTGGTCGAATCGTGACGGTCACGGTCACGTTCCCAGTCTCTGTCTCTGTCACGGTCGACGAACCTGTCCCTGTCTCTGTCCCGATTGTCCTCTGGAAGGGGAGGGCGAGTATCGACGGTGGTTGTCGTACCATTCGTGGGTCTATTGTCATGGCTAGTGGCTCGAGTGGGGGACGTGTTGGCCTGATGATCGTCGTGGTGGCCTTTTTTAGGATCGATGGAGCGACGGTCCCGAGTGTTGTCGCCCGTTGGCTGGGGTGGCTTGTCGTCTTTGGTGGCGTCAACGGTTGCCTTGTTGTTGGGCAGAGGAGTGTCCGCTGGTTGTCGTACGCCATACTCACCCACGTCGGAATTGATATCAGCTGGAGGGATACCTTCTGAATCTGGGTGGGCATAGAGGGGAGTGCTGGCCTCGAGTACGCTGGGAGGGTCGGCGCCTAAGGTGACAGATGACACGTCTGCACCAGAGAGTGGCGTGTGTGGTTCGCCAATCTGATACAAGGATGAGTGTGAGGACGGGTATGAATAAACAAACGGTACATTGTTGGCGACAGTGTCGAGCCCGTTGCTGTTGTCGAGAGAGGTGTCGTGGGAGAAACGAGGGCTGGGGTACTCTTGAGGGATCTGTTCGACATGTCCTTGTGGAATGTGGCCCATGTAGAGCGAGGCGAGGGCCGCTGGCTGTGGAATGGCACGGTAAAACTCGTGTTGGCCCTCTTTGATGATGGATTTGAGGTTTTCGAGGATCTCGAGGTCGGTTTTACCTGGTGGTAGCATTGGCTGGTAAAACTGGGATTGCTGGGGTGAAATGTAGTTTTGGTAGGACATGGAAAAGGAGGAGGAGGAAAAGGGAGAAGACAAGGGTTGGTCCTCTGAAGAGAGTGGGACGAGAAAGGACGTGTTGGGGTCTTCTGTAAACGTGGTGACGGTGCGCTCGCGGTTGTTGACGTGGTTTCGTCCCTTTCGTTTCTTGTTCTGCCTTGTCGACATTCAACCAAAACTCTCCGTCGTTTTCTTTTTTTTTTCTCTTTTTTTCCTTTTTTTTTCTGATGTAGAAGGTGGTGGAATCGTCGGGAAGTGTTCTCTTCCGAAACGAGAAGGTCAGCCACTTCGTTATTTAGTCGCCCTCCACTTTTTTCTTCTTCCTTTACTTTCTCAAATGTCCGTCGTTGGTATTGATCTCGGTACTCTCCACAGCAAGGTCTGTCTGTCCGCTCGTTGTCCTGCTCCTTCTCATCATCCAAACAGATTGGCGTCGCAAGAAACCGCGGCATCGACATCATCGTAAACGAAGTCTCCAATCGCGCGACTCCGTTGGTCCATTTTCATCTGTCTTTTTCGTGTCTCATTCTCGTGCAGATCGCTTGTTGCTTTTGGCCCAAAACAACGCGCTATCGGTGAGCCAGCAAAGACACAGGAGACCTCCAACTTTAAGAACACGATCGGTGGGCTCAAACGTCTCATCGGTCGTACCATCCTCGATCCCGATCTTGACTACGAAAAGCGTTTTATCCATGCAACTCTCGTAGATGCCAATGGCACCGTCGGTGCAGAGGTATATTCCTTTTTCCCTTTATCAATCATATCTGATCTCTGCCAGGTATCATATCTCGGCGAAAAGACCATCTTTTCTGCTACCCAGCTCGTAGCCATGTATTTGAGTAAACTCCGCGATACCGCTTCGCGTGAGCTCAAGTCTGCAGTGTCTGATTTTGTCATCGCCGTCCCCGGTTGGTATACCGACGTACAACGCCGCGCTATCCAAGACGCTGCCAACATTGCCGGCCTCAATACACTCCGTGTCATCAACGATACCACCGCAGCAGCCCTCAACTGGGGCATCACTAAAACAGACCTCCCAGAGCCAGAGAGCCCACGTCACGTCCTCTTTATCGATATCGGTCATTCTTCCATGTCCGTTTCCATCGCTGCCTTTTCAAAAGGTCAGCTCGTTATCAAAGCCTCTGCCTATGACAGACACCTCGGCGGTCGTGACATTGACTATGCTCTCCTCCAACACTTTTCCACCGAATTCAAGACGAAATACAAAATCGACGTCCTCTCTAGCCCAAAGGCCATCTTCCGTCTTGCTGTCGGCTGTGAACGTGTCAAAAAGATTCTCTCTGCCAACACAGAGGCTCCTCTCAATGTCGAATCCATCATGAATGACATTGATGCCTCCTCCAAACTGTCCCGTGAGGCATACGAACAGCTCATCGCACCCGTCCTCGATCGCATCGCTACTCCTCTCCAGCAGGCTCTGGCTGATTCAGGCCTTTCCCTTGAACAAATCGATGCTGTTGAGCTCATCGGTGGCACAACCCGTGTCCCTGCAGTTCGCGCACGCATCCAAGCTGCACTCGGGGGAAAAACCCTCCACACCACCCTCAACCAAGACGAAGCCGTCGCCCGCGGTGCCACCTTTGCCTGCGCCTTCTTCAGTCCCACGTTCCGCGTGCGCGAGTTCCACATCAGGGATATCACCCCATACCCCATCAAAGTCTCCTGGGAACGTTCAGAGACCGATCCAGATGACGACACGGAGCTCATCGTCTTTCCCCGTGGCAATGCTATTCCCTCGACCAAGGTCTTGACCTTTTACAGAAAGGGTCCGTTTGACATTGAGGCGTCGTATGCGGAACCGCAAGGGTTGCCGGGTCGGATCAATCAGTGGATCGCCCGATTCAGTGCCAAGAGCGTCCCTGCAGATGCTAGCGGGGATCTCTCCTGCGTCAAGCTCAAGACCCGACTGAACCTGCACGGCGTCGTGTCCTTTGAGGCCGCGTACGTCGAGGAGACGGTGGAGGAGGAGACAGCGATGGACGTGGACGGGGAAGGACAGCCTGCGGACGCACCCAAGAAGAAGCGGGTCAAGAAACTCGAGGTTCCGTTTACGTTCTTTGCGTCCTCGCTCGAGTCGAGCGTGCTCGAAAAGTTCAAGGAGCAGGAAGCGCAGATGCATGCTGCCGACAAGCTCGTCCAGGATACCGAGGTCCGTCCTTTTTCCTTTTTTTTTCTTCATTTCTGTATGCGGTCCTCACGCGGGTGCTAGGACCGTAAAAACGCGCTCGAGGAATACGTGTATGATACCCGCGGTAAACTCGACGACCGTTATGCGGCGTACGTGCAGGCTGGTGAGAAGGAGAAGCTGCTGGTGCTCCTCCAGGAAGCCGAGGACTGGTTGTACTCGGAGGACGGCGAGGACGCGGCCAAGTCGGCCTATGTCGGCCGCCTCGACGCACTCAAGGTCATTGGCGACCCTGTCGTTGCGCGCTACCGCGACGCCGACGAACGTCCACGTGCTGTCGCCGAGCTGCGCACGACGCTCAACGACTATCTCGCGCAGGCGACGTCGACCGACGACAAGTATGCACACATTGACGACAAGGACAAGACGTCCGTCGTCGAGAAATGTGCAACGGTTCAAAAGTGGCTCGAGGACCAGATTGCTCGGCAGGCGGAGAGGGCCAAAAATGAGGACCCGGTGCTGAAAGCGGCGGATATCATCAAGAAGCGAGAGGAAGTGATTTACTTTGCGATTCCAATCTTGACCAAGCCCAAGCCCAAGCCGCCCAAGGTGGACACGCCAAATGGGACGCAGACGCCGCAGAGTGGGGCTCAGACACCAGATCCTGCCAAGCAGCAACAGAAGCAACAACAACAGCAGCCGCAGCAGCAGTCACAGGAGGGTCCTTCGGAAATGGATGTCGATTAGTTGCCAGCGCATGTGTAGTTTTAGGAGGATGTCCTTGTTTTCTTCATACGTGTAGACACATACTTAAGACTAGTGAGGCAGTACAAATCATTTGCATCAGCGGGTCGCACCCAGTCCGAGCCTCGAGTGCTTGATGACGGCTGTCAACGGGGCCTCGATGCCCATCGACGCTGACCCACCAATACGATCCCCTTCTGACCACCCCATCGAAGCCAGCATCTGGAACCCAACATTGCTCTCTCCAATCTTGGGTGCTTCCTTGCCCACCTCTTCTCCCTCTCGCTGTCTCGGCATCCGTCCGCCCTTTCCCCCATGTCCACGCTCATGCTCATGCCCACGCCTGCCCTCTCTACCGCCCCCTTCACGATGTCCAAACCGTTTCATCACCGCTCTCACCCTTTCCTCCTTCACACCCACCCCTGTCTGACTCGTCCTGAACAACGTCGTGTACCGCCCAGTCCCCATGCCCTTGCTCACGCTCTTCACCCCAAACACAGCCGCTAGCTCGTGCACGAGCTTCCGCATCCCCTTGTCCATTGGCGGCAACACCATGCTCGTGCGCGCACCTACCCTCGCCTCCTCTACAAACCGCCGGATCTGCGCCTCGAGCGAGCCCGTATCCACGATCGCACGCGGCGCGATGGCGAGTGCCGCACCGGGATCGAGCCTTGCCGCCGCACGCATCGCTTTCCGGGACGTCCCCCCGTTGGGTGCGCCGAGGGGGTCTAGCGCGGCCAACAGACGCGCCTTTGCTCGCTCTTGCTTCCGCGCCGCTTTCTTGGCACGGTCCTTGGCCCACTGGGCTTCTAGCTCGCGTGCAAAGACACCTCCAAACTGTTTTGCCTTGCCTTTTCCCTCTGGACATGTTCGTCAGCTGTGACGGTGGCAATACGAACAAGAACAGGGACGTACTCTTCTTGTTGACCGGGGTCGTGAACTCGGGATCATCCATGAACGCTTCCACGTCCCATTCTTCCACGTAACCCTCGTGTAGATGGCGAAACAGCGCCTTTCTCTGTTTGCGGTCACGACCAGTGAGGATGTCACTGTTCTCCTCGAGGAGGTCCTGTTCGTGAACTTGGGTTAGACGAACGCATTTGATCGATCGAGCAACTCACGTTGATATGTGCTAAAAACTCTTCGTCGTCTGCGGCCTTTGTATAAAGTGAGATCTCGACGCCGTCGTCCTCGTCATCGGAGGTCTCTTGGACAGTTTTTGGATGTGAACGACGATCCCGTTCACGCACCTTTCGTAAGCGCGCTTGAAAGCTCGATCTCGGGCTTAGCTCGTCGTCGTCGGAATCTAGGGAGAGGTCCTCGTCGCCTTCAGATTCGGCGATGAGGATTTTCTCTTCCAAGTTGAACACTGCTTCTTCGTCATCGTCCTCGGCGGCCTCGTCCTCTTGGTCATTGTCGTCATGTTCAGAACCGGAGCTCCCGTCAGGTCCGCCCTCTTCCGCATCTTCCCGCCGCAGCTGTGCCTCATCCTCCACGTCGTCCATAGTCACGTATTTGGACCCTTGCGCACTCATGCTTTTCAGGAACCCACGCATCGCGTCTGCGTCTAGATCATCCATCTCCATCCCTCCAAGATCGTTCGACAGGGCGTCCACCTCGTCGTCGATTCGCATCACAGCTGTCCCTTGACCCTTGTCGTCGCCCTCGTCTTCGTCGTCGGTACCCCAGTCTAAATCCGAGTCGCCCCTTCGTCTCGTCTTCCACTCGGGACGCTGCTTTTCCTCTGCGTCCTCCCTCAACCTCGCCTCTGACATCATTGCCCCAAACGCGCCAAAGCCTACGCGTACACGCTTGCTCTGGCGCTGACGTTTTCGTTGGCGTTGCGCTTCCTTCTTGCGTGCTGTCCGTGCCGCTTTTGCGTCTGGCAGCGCTGGATCGGCGGGTGACTCGGAGAGGGTGGGCTCAGGACTGAGGCCGAGTGCGGCGAGGGAGAGCGTGTGATTGCCTGCCTCCTGCTCATCATCGTCTTCGCGAATAGGGCTTGTCAGCCCTCGTGTCTCGAGGGGCCTTCCTGTCAGCACAGACGTGTGGGAGAGCTGGATGGAAGGAACGGCGTTGGGAAAGGGCGAAGCACGCCCAGAGCGTGGGTGTGGAGCAACGTATACGATGCGTTCTTCGTCTTGGTCTCCAAGTGTTTCACCGTGGCCTGTCCTGTCGACGAGAATGACATCACTTGTAGAGCGGTGGGTTGCGGGGGTGGTATCTATGATGAAGCGTGGAATGGCGTCGTCCCGGTCTAGTGTACCCGGAAGTGGGGAAAGATCATTTACAACAGATAGAGACGGTTCTTCTTCCGGTGCGTCTATGAAGCAATGTGCTTCTTCAATGACAAGCATGTCTTGAGTTTGTGAGAGAGATTCGTGTCTAGATTCGTTTGCGATCTCGATAGATGGTTCGGGCATCAATGGCGATTCCTTCCGTTCCATGTCGTCTATAGCGCTTGTCACGGGTGGTGTATCTTTGACCCGATTATAAACACCAGTGAATGTTTCCTCGAGATCGTTCTCTCGGAAAGCTGGTTGTGGTCTTGCAGCATCGACCTGGGCGCGTATCGCGCCCAAGTCTGCAAAGTCGACTTCCTCGATGGAGTGATCATCTTGGGCTGCCGTCTTGGTGTCTTGCGCGATTGCATCCACCTCTGCACGGATTTGCGCCAGATCTGCGAAATCGATTTCTTCGAGTGCATCCTGAACATTGTCCTCTGATTCCGAGTCTGAATCAGACACGTTCTCATGAAATAGTCGAGTGATGCGGTCTATGGGAGGGACGTGTGACGTCTCCATCGAATCTGGTCATCAAATCAGCCAATGCGCATGGATAGAATGTCATTCGATGAGACCCCTACCAGCGTTGATATTCGCCGTGGGTTCCAACACCTCTTCCGAGTGCTGGAATAAGAACGGGGTCAACGTTGCCCGTACAAACTTGACGGGTCGCAAAAGTGGGCGCTCGGAATAGAGCAGCTCACTGAGCGACGCGTCTTTGCCAATCACCGTATGTAACTTGGTGACGCCGCCGACGCCAGGACGGGGACGGCGTGAGGAGGTGAAGACGTCCACGCTGATATCGGGTTCCGAGCCCCTGCCTCGACCTCTGCCCCTACCTCTCCGTCCGCGCATCCCTCTCGGGGTCGCATACCCTCTCCGGGGCGTGTGCGCTCCCCTCACAGGCGTCCCAGCGCCCGATCTCGACTTGGGCGTCCCCCTCCAAGGCCCGTTGGCTCTATGCACGTCCCCGTTCCGGCTCGTGCTGGCATCTGTGAGATGTCGGATTTTTTTTAGCCTACGCAGGCGACGTAGATCATCGGGTGGACATCGTGAGCGACGACCGACCCGCGAACGCACCCGGTTCTGCCCATTGCTGTATCACGATGTCGATATCTGCGTTTGTGTGGGGATAAGGATGGCGGGGGAGACTTTGGTTAGGTCTGGTGGGGGGTGTTGCTGGTCCTCCACCGCGTTGAGGTCCACCGCGACCACGACCACGACCACGGCCTCGATGGTTATCGTAGTGGTTGTGTTTTCCTCGAGGCATGGATGCGGTAAGATGCGAGGAAGGAAGTAGCGGAGTATGGCAGCCTCAGGCCTCCTTCGAGCTCCCACAATCACCAAGTACTTGGTAATGCGACTTCTCAACTTCTAATACACACAGAATGTGTTTATAATATGTACGTATGAATCAATTCAGCTCTCCGAAGGTTGTTGGATCCAAGATGCTTGGCAGTGGTCGCGCCCGGTATTTTGAAGGCAAGCACAACATTGCGCGCAACCCTGCTTCACAGCAGGAATGGCGTTCTGGTTAAAGGACATGGTCGTCGTGTTCATCGCGCTGTGAGTGTCATGGGCGTCTGTTGCGAGGCAGTGTAAATTGACCATGGGACTGCCGTCCAGCGTGAGTACAGCATTTAACGTCTAATTTAACCCACAACCCACTCCTCGCCAGCGATGCCAGTGGACCTGGAAAGTCGCTTCAAGCGACTACTCAAAGAGATTGTGACCATCTCACACGGAATCCGCAATTCAGCTTTGGACTATGCAAACAGCCAAAATTTTGATGTTTCTGAAAAACTTCGCCGCCAGCTGGAAACCATCCGTACATCTGCTGATACCATTCTTGAAACCTTCGCCAAAGCATCCCTCACCAGCCACACCCTTGATGACCGGTTGACTGATTGGGTGGCCAGCATGGAGCCGCACGTTTGCCTGGACAAGTTGAAGGAGATGAGCGACATGCTCAGACCCGTTGACGAACCTCCTCAGCCCGGTGAATGCAAACTTACCGCGGCCTTGGCTTTCTTCGAGAACTACAGCGGTAGCGTTTTTCACTTCTTGCTCACTCCCGACGATTGGTGAGTTTCGAGGCAGATTTTCTAACGGCGCTAATTTGACTCTGCTACCTAGCGATCAGCAGCAGCAGCCATCTGAGGCATCCCAGACTGACCAAGGAAATAGAAGTAGTGTGTATGTGTCATATTTGCAAACAGAAGTTATATCTTCTGAACGTTGTCTCATAAGTATACCAGCGGGGCGCGAACATGGTGTAGATGGACCTCCCTCGAACACCGGCCAAGCAACAACAACCGGGAATAAGACGGAATCTATACGTACGTATATGCGCCCATCCTTCACACTCGACCTTACATGAATCACTCTGCTGGTAGACCAAAAGTTGGACGAGGTCTCGCGATGGCTAACTCCATTAGAATGCACTCGAAAGCACAACTTGACACTCAAGTTACGCCAAGATGGTACATGTAAATGGTTCCCTAGCACAGGTGCATATAAAAAGTGGCGGGAACCTGGAAATCGTTTTTTGTGGTTGCACGGCAAAGGTGCTGGTTCCTTGTGATTCACCTTGGCTAGAGCTGATTTTCTTCCGTGATATGTCAACAGCCGGTTGCGGAAAGTCTGTATTTGTGTAAGCCCAACTGTTGTTTTCTGTGTGCTAATATTAATGCTATTGACTGTTAGTGCATCCACGATCGAACATCTCAAAACCACGTTAGAACACGATGAAGTGGTAGTGTTCTTTTACTGCGATTTCCAGAATGGGCGGTCGACGAGCTCCACAGAGTTGATGCGTTCCTTGCTGTCCCAGTTGCTGTGTCACATCCGTGATCACGGTGTCAATTCCGGCGACTTTGCAGACAAGATACTCCGGATGAAAAGTGAGGGCACCCTGTCGCTTGATAACCTGGATAAACTCGGTGACCTGGTGTCGCGTGCCGCGAGCTTCTTTCGTTACGAACCTCTCGTAGTGATCGATGCACTTGACGAATGTGCAGATATTGAAGCACTTCTACCTGCACTCGTCTCACTGAGCCAGAGCGATGTTCGATTGTTGGTCACAAGCCGACCACATCGAACTATCGTGGACCGTTTCTCGGGACTTCCGTCGCTTTCCTTTGATAGCGTCACCGAAGGGATTGCAACAGACATAGGGTTGCATGTCAAACGAGAGGTTGAATCGCGCAACCGTCTGAGATCCGCCGACGCAAAGATGAAGAACGAGATATATGTAAAATTAACCGAGGGAGCGGAGGGCAGGTGAGGCGTTGTTTGTTTAGGTTATCTCACTACTCACCACTGCTGTTTTCAAGGTTTCGGTGGGCCCGGTGCCAGCTAGATGCCCTTGAACGATGTGCCACTGAGGAAGAACTAAAGGAATTATTAAACAGCCTTCCCAGCGAGATAGAAGCAACATACGAGAGAATTTTGGGTGCAATCGATGAACGAAAGTCGGAGGGAGAGCTGGCTCGTCGTGTGTTGGGTTTGCTCGTGGTGGCTATAGAACCCCTTCGCCTAGCTCAGATCATCGACGGGCTCGTGGTAGATTTCCAGCTACAGAAGAGCGCTCATGGGACACAGTGGGGACTCGGGTTAATATGCGCGTTATCGAGTCTTGTGTCGTACGATGAGGACACGGACGATCTTGCATTGTCCCATTTTAGCGTCAAGGTGCGTCTGGGGATATTTCTGTTGCATTATTTGCATAGCCATTACACAGGAATATCTCACTAGCCGTTCAGCGCTGCCGATGTATTCCGTCGTCTCTCATGAAGCGCATGCAGAGGCTGCCCGAATGTGCATGCGCTACATCTCTTTCTTTTTGAAACACGAACCCTCCCGTGGAAATGTTACCCCAGAGCCTTTCCCAATGCTTTCCTATGTATTCTCTTCTGGTCTCAACCACCTTGCCTATGTGGATCCCAAGTCAGCAGTTGCCATCGAAGCCCTACAATCTCTCGGCTTGGATGCGCGCCATCATCCTTCACACTGGGATCGTCTTTGTGGGTTCAGGGAGGAGATTCTCGAATGGCCATATGCTCTATGGCCATCGTCAAAACATGACTTCATCCTCTATGTCTTGATTGCTTATTCTCCTGCTCAACTGCTTCGGACATTCCTCTCTCGCAATCACTCTCTGAAGCCAAGATATGGAACGAATCCACTTATTTATGCTGCAGACCTTCGGAAGACCGAGCACGCAATGCTTCTCCTAGCCCACGGTATCGACGTGAACATGCGTGGTCTGGTCATTGATGATTCCCGCTATGCCTACCCAATCGAAGTCGCTATTGATCTTGGTGATGATGTGCTTGTTGGCGAACTTTTGCAGAGGGGATGTCTGGTAACTTCGGTACTCCTCTCGACCGCTGTCTGTATGCCGTGGTGCAGCTCTCGGGTCCTTGTTAAACTCGTGCAGACTAACGAGTTTGCTGAATGGGTGCGCGAAATCGGAGATGAAAAGCTGCTTCGGGGGATATTCAATAGCGCAAGACCAAATTCGGGAGACAGCAGGAGGGCGGACGAAGACCACGTCACACTGGCACGGAGACTACGTGAACTTGGCCAGGACATTTCTGCAGAGAGTCATTTGGGGCAAGGACTTGTTGAACGTGCGCTATATGCCGCGCATACGTCAATGCTCGAGTTTCTACTTCCACCTATACCACCCCCTGCGAAATTTCTTCTTGCTGCAGCAACTGGCGATACCTCCGAGACTCTATCAGTGGTCCGC
Organism: Xerocomus spinulosus; assembly: GCA_038094075.1. Taxonomy (NCBI): domain Eukaryota; kingdom Fungi; phylum Basidiomycota; class Agaricomycetes; order Boletales; family Boletaceae; genus Xerocomus; species Xerocomus spinulosus. The sequence continues at coordinate 13,167 of JBBPTN010000206.1, read as the reverse complement.
TTCCTGCTCCAGAAGGGTGTTGATATACACGCTGTCTCGGATCAAAGACGGGACAGTGCACTGCATCTTGCTGCAATGTGCCCCTGGGAACCACGGAGTTTGGAGCTCATGAGACTCCTTATCAACGCTGGATGTGACCCTCAGTCATTCAATGTAGAAGGAGAGACGCCATTGGTCACTGCAGTGAGATGTGGGCATTGCTCAGTTGTTGACTTTCTACTCTCCTGTGGTGTTCCACTACAACCTGCAGGCATCTTACATGTTTTGCTGGGAGGCAGCCGTAGGAATGCCCGAATGATCCAATTGTTGATCCTTCGAGGGGCTGATGTACATGCTGTAGCCCCGTCCACCGGGAACACTCTCCTTCATGCTGCCATGGAATGCAGGGTAAATGATGATGGGGAACACACGGGTGACGAACACAAGGAATCTAGATGCTTTGGCCTCGTAAAGTGTCTCGTTGAAGCTGGATGTGATCCGACTGTGCTCAATTCCAATGGGAAAACTGTCCTGGGACTTGCCATTGACTATGAATTCACTTCAGTGATTGAACTCCTACTCTCACATAATGTCACCATGCCTCCAGATACCCTATCAGTTGCACTACGGCAATACTTGAATCCCGAGATGGCTGAATTTCTCATTCGCAAAGGTGCCGATGTGCATTGTACCACATCCGATGGGAATTCCGTCATTCACCTCGCACTCACCAGTTATTCTGAAGTGCCATGTTACAAATTAACGAAGTGTTTCATCGATGCTGGCTGCAATCCAACTACACGCAATTCCTTCAGCGAAACGACCATAGAACTTGCCATCAAACGTGGATTCATTTCTGTGGTCGAACTTCTACTCTCACACCATGTCCCCATACCTCCAGATGTCCTGCTGAACCTGGTACAGCGACATTCGGCTCCTAGAATGGTCGAATTACTCACGAGCAGAGGTGCCGATGTGCATTGCATCACATCTGATGAAAATTCCGTCCTCCACCTCGCACTTGCTAACGATCAATTATCTGCAACGCAACGTTATGAGTTGACAAAGCTTTTGGTCGACGCAGGCTGCGATCCAACCACATGTAATATCTATGGGGAAACAGTCCTGGGACTTGCCATCCAGGATGGATTCACTTTAGTGGTCAAATTCCTACTCTCACACAACGTCCCCATACCTCCTGATGTCCTACTGAATGTACGATGGCCCTTGACTTCTGAGATGGTGGAATTACTTGTGGACAATGGTGCTGATGTGCATTGCACCACCTCCGATGGGAATTCTGTCATTCACCTCGTACTTACCAGCTATTCTGAAGGGCCATGTTACGAATTGACAAAGTATTTCATCGATGCTGGCTGCGATCCAACTACGCGCAATTCCTATGGCCAAACAACCATGGAATTTGCCATCAGGCGTGGGTTCATTTCAGTTGTCGAAATCCTACTCTCACACAACGTTCCCATACCTCCCGATGTCCTACTGGATGTACTACGAAAAGACTTAGCTCCTAAGATGGCGGAATTGCTCGTGAGCGGAGGCGCTAATGTGCATTGCATCACATCCGACGGAGATTCCGTCCTTCACCTTGCACTCACCGACTTGTACAACTTCGAGGGGCAATGTCGTAGGCTGATAAAGTGTTTCATCGATGCTGGCTGCGATCCAACCTTACCTAATTCCTACGGGGAAACAGCTGTGGGACTTGCTATCAGGCGTGGATTCACTTCAGTGGTCAAACTCCTACTCTCACACAATGTCCCCATAACTCCCGATGTCCTACTGAACGTGCTACAGCGACGCTCGACTCTCGATCCTATAGTTCAACTCCTGATCCGTAACAGAGGTGCAAACGTGCATTCCACCACATCCCAGAATGGCGATACGGCGCTCCATCTTGCTATCAACGAATACTACCCGGAAAGCAGATGCCGCGATTTGGTGAAGAGTCTCATTGATGCTGGTTGTGATCCCGCCGCTCAGAACTTGGAGGGAGAAACGGCTCTGGAAGCTGCTGTTGGACATGGATATACTGCAGTAGTTGAGCTCCTACTCTCCCGCGATGTCACCCTTCCTCATGACATTCTGCTAACTGCGCTACGACGACGTTCTCATCCCGAAATGATCGACTCTCTTATTAGCCGGGGTGCCGATGTCCACTTTGTCACACCCAAGGGTGATACGGCGCTTCATCTTGCCATTAGCGAATACGCTGTTGAAGAAGCATGTTACCGCCTAGTGAATACGTTCATCCAGGCTGGCTGCAATCCTACTGCCTGTCGTTCTGATGGCAGAAGTGCATTGGAGGTCGCCATCGAGCACAGATATGCATCTGTAGTCGAGCTTTTGCTACAGTCTGGTGTTCCGTTTTCTCCGGACATCCTACCCACTGCGTTATCGTGCTGCTGTCCACCCGAAATGATCCAATTACTGGTGGATAATGGTGCCATTGACCATCTCAATGTGTCCGGAACCGATCGGGACGCATTACTTCCGCTCATCCGCGCGTCGTACGCTGGAGAATACTACAGGCAGATCATTGATATTCTCGGCACCTCACGCAATGTCGACAGAACGCATCCGAGTTCCACGGATGAGACATGCGAGCACGTTGCGAAGCGGCGGAGACTCGGATGATGGAGAGCAACCATGTAAGCGTTGGGACCGTATACTGCGAGTAAGTGTAGTACTCACGTACCTCTTTCTTTGCAGGTATGATACAGTCCTGGAATTTGGATCTATGCACGCATAGTTTTGTAATTTACCATGAATCACGCGTGTTACTGTATTGTCTAGTATTATCACGAGTGCAATGACACCATTTAATCTAACACACTCTCGTGTTCTCAAGTCGTACTGATGTCACCGTGAGGGATATGTACCCCGCCGGGACTTCCTATAAACTAATATGTGGATTCACCTCAGGTGGTTGTGATCTTTTACAGACCGTTGTATCGTCAGTAAATAGCAACGTCGCACATCTGCATCAAGCCAGAAGGGGCTCAGTCCCCTTCTCTGATCGTGGTACCATCGCGCTCTTGAACACCTTCACAAGACTACGAACCACATCATGAGCTTATCCACAGGTACAACAACGAATGTACCAAACCTACCGTACGATTCGCTCCTTGGCATCATGGTTCGGTGCACACTTGACACCATCTTTGATCCACCTGGGCATACCTGACGTCGCAACAGAGATGGATGCCGACACTTCTGCTAGGTGCACGCCCAAACAGGATGAACCTGCAAGCAGACATGTTCCTGACCAGCCACAGTCCAAATTTTCACGTCCCTTTGGGGGTCGTGTATCCCTCGTAGGTTTCGTCTTGGGTAGTCCTGTGGATCACTCATCCGAGTCTCGACGGAGATGTATATGCACATGTGTAAAAGCACGCACCCAAGGGAATGATCACGTTCCATCTAAGGGGTTTGGTCACGCGTCCCACGACAGTGTCCGGCTCTGCATATGCGTTCTTGGACACTTCAGGTTACATCGTCATTACAAGAACAGTGTAGACGGTTGTCTGAACTGCATTCAGCATGATACTTTCGTCAAAAGAAGATCGCGCTCGCGGTATCTGACCCATCTGGCCCACGCCAGGGGGATCAGATGAATATCATTAAGCCGTCTCATTGAGAATTGGACTCACCCATGTACATAGAGAAGGAAGTCCATTTCAGAATTTCCTCGTCTTCGAGATTAACACCCTCCGGAAGAAGCCGAGAGGTGACCGATGCGGCAGCGTCGTCCTTGACTTGAGCTGAACTGAGAAAGCAAGGTAAATTCGTATCAGGTGCTGGTGCATCGGTTTCACTTACCATTTTCTGCCTCATCGTCGTGTGTCCTTGTGGAACCCCCAGACGTGTCAGCGCTCTTCTTTCGAGCAAGTCGACGCTCGCCTTTGTAACCTGTGCCTATTGCCTTGAAGGAAGTCGCGACAACCATTGTGCAAGTGAAGATCAGAGGCCTTCCTATGTAATAGGCGATCGAGGATTGTAATAATCCGTCAGGTACCCATAGAATTGAAGACATGAAGCCGATCCGCGTGATGTACTACCATCACCCGCATTACGGTTGCTTGGCAATTTTACCACAGCCTTGTAGTCATTTTTATCTACAGTTATGCAGGGTTCGTAGACATTGAGTGTTCGCAACGTCAGAGAGGTCAAACAAACCTACGGACTGCAAGCACGTTGTGGCGACGGAGACAACTGCCACCCCACTCACACATACAAATTGGAGCGGTGTCTGGGGATTCAATTGGGTTGACAGGACGGAAGCATGTCACTTGACACACGTCACCGGCGACGTGACACCACCCCGGTTCCGCCAAGCATGGGATCAACTGAGGACACATTAGTGCCGAAACGACGATCATATTACAGACACTGATTATCTTGAAGAGAAGCTGTGGAGTAAAGGTGATGCGAAATGCGGCGAGGTCTGTCAAGACTCGGAGATGCCTTCAGGTCGGATGACCGGGAGATAGCGATCAACATGAGGCAAACCCTATGATAACATGTGGTCGGTCCGGTCATTCCTAGCCTTGCAATCTTACTGCCTTGTGATATGCGTTTCATCGTTGCATGGATTTTGAGTCTTTTCGAATGACAATACGTTTCAGCTGTCTAGAGCCACATTGAGAAGATGGCCACGTATCGGCTTATCGTCCAATATATTTGCTAGTCATGGGAACGACTGGGAGTGGACCTACGCATGACGTTCAGATACTTGTCAAACGATGCTTCGAAGCCATTGGAAGTGCATTTGTGTTCAGAAACGGCTATCTACATTGAAGAATTGGCCCGTAAAGCTCCCAAAAGCTAAGATATAAGAAAATAAGTGTCAATGACTCGCCGACGATGTCAAACTTGCTAATTGCCGTTTGTTGACTTTGCCCTTTTCAAAGCATAGATACCCCAAGGAGAATACTCACCGGTCACTAGTTCGCTTGCCATCCCCAGCCCACGGCGTGCCGTTTGGTCGACTTTGATGTGCTGTAGTGTCTCAGAACGGGCTGAGGACACCGGTGCTGAAGCTGTTGGCTTCGTGGCCCACGTTACATATCTTCATTGGCTTTGGACTCAAAGGCTATGATACGCATAGCCTATGACTATATGCGCGTTGAGGAGAATGGGAACCCCGTTCGACGAGTGTGGCTTTTGCATTTGGTTGAAACCCGGTTTTTCCCGGCGCTTCACCATTAATGAAACAAGACTCGATCATATCGGGATAGCCCAGATCACCGAGGAAGCCGCGCTCACAATTAGGTTCTCTCTGCAAACAGCATCAGCAAGAGAGGGAGAACTGCAAAGGCAGGCGACGCACAGACCATGAGAGTATCACGGGCTGTGTCCGCATCGACACCAACAGGTGGCGTCCACTAAAGTCATGATCGTGATGCGCCAGTGCTTATCTGCACTGCCTGTAAACATTACGATCTTCCAAATACCATTGCGTTGGAAAGAACAATAAAAGCTAGGAAGAGATTACAAACTATCTTCCCAAAGAAGGTGACAACTCACATAATACCCGGAAGAGGGGGTGGTTACAGAGTGGTTGGACTGGTGGCATCGTGAAAATTCATTAAGTGAAAATGAGCTGTGCAGCCCAGACCAATCCCATCTTACTCAACGATGAGTTAAAATGATGCCGTCTACTGAAGTGTCCGATCAGTGAGAAATACGACGATACATACTGTCGCGGGGTATCTTCCGGGATCAAGTTCCGTTTCACCTGACAGTGCAGAATGCAAGTGGGTACTCGAGCGTGTGTGTGTGCCTGTGGCCAGTTGAACCTGCCAATCCTGAACATCAACGTAAGCTCGGCACACGTTTGATTGCCAGTTAGACCGTCTTGCAAGCAAGAAATCCTCAAGATTGAGCTTGAATATGCCCATTTAATGAATATTTCTACAGTATTACAGTGTCGGATTGCCAGGATGAGGAGGGAAGGCAAGGGCTGACCATGTCGTGGTGGTTGTCAACAAGGTTGATCGGGTGCCGGGGTTATAATCTTCTCCTTATGAGCGCCTCCCTCCCCGCACCGTATCTCGCCTCTCCATTCTTTCCCTCGCCTCTCATCACCCCCGATGGTCGTCGCACGCCCATCACACCAGGCAAGTCGTCCTTTTCTCGCTTCAGCACGCTCACTCACATTCCACATCTTAGCGGCTCGCTGTACGTTTTTCTCAGACAAACAAATCCTAGTTTGACACCTCTCCAGGCCCGAGACGATGACAGTGAACAGGGCGACTGGGGACCCATGCAAATAGCGACCCCTGCCATCGTCGGTGGTGTTCTCCTCCTCGCTTTTGCAGTCTATGTCATCTGGAAACGGCGACCGACACGCATACACGCCTACCACCAAGTACAGACCAACTGGGCCGCCAAAATAGAGCGCATCTTTATCCCTCGACGTAAAAAACGACGTGCTGTCCCTCCAAGCGTACGGATCACGCTCGATGATTCTATGCGCATGCCAACGCACCGTTCCGACTCGTCCGATTCGCAGACGCCCCTGACATCGACCCACTACAGTCACTCTGATTACCCACATGTCCGCCAGCTCTCGGATTCGCCGCAGCCAGTGCCAAAACGCACCGCAGTACGCTGGTGGTGGTTTTTCGGTTCGCGGCCACGAGAGGTCAAGTCCGAGGAACCTGGAACTCGGTGGCGCATAGACGGCCCGGATGGAAGTAGCACCGGGCACGGTCACAGTAGCCATGGACATGATGAATATCGTGCCCGATATGTTGGATATCTGGAGACCATGCAGGAAGACGCTGGGGAAGACGGTGATATTGGGGCAACTCCCACGCGACCCGTGCGTGAGATGTCGATCGTACAAGATCGCGCTGGGTCCTTTGTTACTCGTACACCCGTACTGACGGCGGTTGCACTTCCACGAAGTAGCCCAGGCACGCCAGTGAGCCGTTGTTTTCTCATTACGCGATGTGGATGTACTGATTAGACGATGTACTTCGACAGACACCCTCGGGGGACCGCGGTTTACCACCCAGCTACGATGTCTCTCGCCATCACACTCTGCTTCATCAACCATCTGTAGAGGCCGCCCGCATACCACACTCCAAGTCATATACGGTCCTCCCACCGCCACTGCGCACAGCAGGTTATTCGTCGCCTCGCTCATTTCACGGACGCGAGCTTTCATCTGATAATTTCCTGGCCGCCCAATCCCCCATAGCAACAACCGTGTTTTGACGTCAGCGGACCACATGCTCAATGTGCGCCCAAGCCCAAGCTGGTCTTAATCGTATATCATCATCCCATTTTCGACTTATTTAACCAGCAAAGTTTTATTAGATCCTTTTACCGCGGACGATCTCTTTTTCGCGTTTATATATTGCATTCGTATGGACGCGATACACGATAATATTTCGTCTCCTTGTCTCTTCGACCTTCGTGTTGTTTTCGCTGTTGTTGCTGTTGTTGTGTTTTTTTTTTAGCATGCCGCTGTCGCGATCTTGTATGTTACTGGTACCATCTAGTGTACTCCATACGTTCATTCTCTTTATCCGTCGCCGTCGGGTGTACTTTATCCACCTCACACTTCCCGCGCATCACACAATAAACCTTGTATTATCGAAAGCTTGGCCCTCCGAAACACCGGCCTTGCCAAGGCTCGAACGCGAGGCCGAGATCCAAGTACAAAAATGACTACGGCCCTGAGTGATGGATGAGTTCATCTCGTGAGTCATGCAGGATACCGCGTTGGTCCATCAGCCGCCGGGAACGATGATTGCGTATCGATATGATGCACCATCACGTACCATGGCGCTGGGGCCATGTGGTGTACAAAGGCACACCCGACGGGATCGTCGTGCAGGGCACTGTAACGCACCAGCATCAACCACCGGGTAGAGTGTTACCGGACGCGGTCCAGCCTGATCGAAAGCAGTGGAAGATAGACGCTTTCGCTTCCAATTTTGAGTATGAATTACGGACGTGGGGTGACTCACAACAAAAGTGATCGATTGGCCAGTGACATTGCGCTAGCTTTCAGAAGCGCCAATACAGGACAAGGTGGACACGGAATGATTCACGGCCCGGTTATTGCTTACAGTGCAACACACCACAACCACTGTGACAAGGCGAGGGGTGCGCAACAGCACACCACAAGCACTTCAAAAACAACAATTACGGTGATGGCCACCACCAGCATCATAACAATGGGACTGCAAGTGCACACCATCACCACCACCATGTCCACAGTGACTAAGAGGGTGAGCCAGTGACAGTGAGGGCACATGACAATGGCTCCGAAGGCAGTGTGACAACATGCAGGGGGCAACACACCAACACAACAACAACAATACAATGAGGGCAGGGGACATTACAATGGTGAGGGCTAAGCAGGCACAATTGTGCACCACCATCACAGTGCAACACCACCACCACCACCACCACCACAATGATAGAGAAGGTGTAGGACACACAAATGTGCATGACCAACACAAGCATGGGGATGATAGCAGCAAGGGGGGCACATGTGTGCATGAGCATGAGCATGAGCATGAGCATGAGCATGACAACAACAGCAGTGAAGGCAAGGGCAATTGCACCCACAACCACAACTGCAATGATGGCAAGGGATGCTACCACCACAAGCATGGCAATAATGATGGTGAGGGCAAGACAGGCACCACAGTGTCCACTGGGACCACCATAATGGCAGGGTGGCACCTATTGTCTGCATGCACATGTCAATGTGCTTTAGTATGGCTTGCAACAGTTGACAGAAGCAATGCATGAGTTTGCACACCTGATAGCAGGATCAGGCCAGATATAGTTACTCCAATATCCCCAACATCTAAATATCTGTACTATACTAGTATTAAGCTTTGCCAATCAGTTCTCTGCATGATTTCCCCCTATGCCAATGGTGGTCTTGTTACATGCTGATGTGTAAAACTACTTACTATTATACATAGCTTACTATATTATTCTACAAACTCATCTGTCTGATATCCACTGTCTAGGCTTGTTATTACAAATATATTCTCACAGTCAATAGTTATAAGCAGTATGCACTAACCCCTATCTACCAGAACACCATGCCATTATACACTCCATCTGAACTGCCTACTACCATCCCTCCCCACCCAAGGCTCAGAGAACAGTGCCAGTGGTATCACTTACTGGCATTGTTCTTTGAATCCATTCTATTGGCTTTTATGATGATCTTTTATCTATTAATAGGTTCTTATGGTGTGTATGGAACTACTGGCAGCTTCATCCCTCCAGTGCTGGCATTGAATGCAGTTGGTATTGTGTTTCTTGGTGGCATGTACTGTGCTACCAAACACCATACATATCATGTCCATGTCTGGCACATAACATTACATGTGTGCCTCATACCCTCATGGAGTTGGTGTAAGTCATTTTTACTATTATGAATTTAAAACTGATTTCTTTTCTCTAGTTCCAATTCTTCAAGTTTCACCAACACCATCCAATATCATCACCATCATCTGCATCACTGCTTTACATGTATTTCATGGCACTCTGTTCTTTCGTAATGTATGGGTGGCAAGAGGAGAAGTTAATCCTGAAGGTTTTTCATCACGATGCTATTGCTGGTTGAAGAAGAGCTGCAATCGAGCAAATTGGAGACAATCCTCTCAATCAAGTCAGGAAACCCAGAGTGAAGGCAATGCATTTGAAATGTCTTAGCAATAAACACTTATTGGGTTTAGGTTTTATATATCTGGAAAGGTATGTTACATGTGGTTTTATATCATACTGTATTGCTTATTTTTCCAGTTTTTCACCCATGAATCACAAATAACCCCTGAATAGGAGAAAATGCTTTTTGAAGATGAGGATAATGAGGAATTCACTTTTGGATAGACCTTACTATTATTTTCATCTTGCTTATCACCATCTTCTTTTATTTTACTAGACATTTAAACTTAAGATATTTCTAACTATATGCATGATGCTATTAATACGAACACAAATTGTACTTTTAGCAAATGCCCAGACTTAATATAACTATTAAACAGGTTGGTTAACAAGTATATGCAATGAAATCATGTTTATTCATGTGCAAATATCTTATATTAAAACTCTTTGTAACTTAGAATAAAACTCTTTTCTACTTTCCTTAGGAAGAAATAAATCCTAATCTAGGTCTTCATGATTTTATAATGTGTTTGATATATGTATACTAAACACCCTTATTATATGAGCAAAATATATATACAATAATATAATTTAAAGTATAAATTATTTCAAATGTTTATAATATATTTAGTGGCATTTAGAATCTTCATGGGGCATATGGGCTATAAGTATATGGCCACTAGCAAATATACTAGAAGAAAATAAATCATTATTTTATAATATTATTAATAATTATTTCAGTATATTATGAATACCCATAGGGCATACTGGGCATGGAGTACATAGCCATTCAGCATATATAATAATTACAGTGCCAAATCCTTCCCTACACTCAACACAGCCCTTCCTATACTAGTATGCTTGTATTAATAATCAAGTTGAAAGCTATGTATTAGTTGAGTATGCTTCAAGATTATGAAGGTAGTTCATCAAGACAGTAAATCCATTACTTGAAACAATAATGAATAGTAAAAAGTTAACAAATTATAAAGGACCAGATAGTTTCAGATAGGGACACTGCCAAGTAATATTGCTCCTATCATGATTATCAGTAATGTTGCTTTACAGCTTTGCAATAGTCTATATAGAACCAAAGTTAAAGTCATTATTTTAAACATGTTGAGGATTATTAGAGCCAGATGTGGTGCCTGTATCACTAAAACTACCCATAGAAGTTTTGTATTTGTCTAAAAATTGGTAGTATATATTTAATTTATTTCAATGAATCATTGAAATAAATAACAATACTTACCCACTCAACAAAGATCTGCTGTCAGCCCATGAACTTGCTCAATGCCCAGTGTAAGCATTGAACAAGTTTATTGTTCATGTATGTGTCTGATGTTATTCCTGCAGCCTTGATGGCCTATAACCATTTGATCCAGTTCAGCTCATTGTGCTTTGAGGTGGACTTGAACACATGGATGCACATGTCCCTTTGTAGGCTTATCTGTGTCTCATGGTTTCTGGGGTGCTCATGCTCATGGTTGAGGCAGTGGTTTTTGAGCATGCTGATAACCAACACAATGTGTGACTTGCTGAGAGATGAGCCTTTGATCATCTGGGACTTGCTCCTGTGCTTGAGCTGCAGAAACAGGGGATACATGGTCAGTAGTGCCATGCCTCTCACACACACATGACTCCTGCACACACCTTCTTGTGGGTGGACTCATGGTGGAGAAATGCCACCTGTTACACTAGGCCCGGGTAGGGACTAACGTAGAGCTTGGTGGAACGAAGCATCAGAGAGTTCTGGGTTCTGGGTCTTGAACATCATCTAGAACAACGAGCCTATAACGACAGTAGGGAGCTGGCAAGTCCAAAGGTTTGAAAGAATACTCCAAGTCAACATGACAAGGAGGGTCTGAGTTTGAGTGAAGCTAGAGTGAGAACCAGGCAACAAACACGAAGGTTCACAGGTAATGGATTCACACTATTGTAAGACAAGGCAGAAGTTCAAGCAGATCAAGCTTGGGACCCATTCTGTACTGTAGTGCGCTACTTATAGGAATTACTGAGGTATGGGAAAATAGAACATAAAGGGAAGTGAAACTATTATATGATACAAAGAGATAATATGATTGGATGATGGCTCACCCAATAGAAAGTGGAAGAATGTGATAGAAGAATAAGTCCATGTTGGAATGGATGTTGACTAAGAAGGAAAAAGATAAGAATCCATGTTGGAACAGATCAAAATGTAAGCAAGATTGTCAGCGTTAGGATGGTGGATACGTCCAATAGAGGAAAAAGAACAAAGCAGTAAGGAAACAAATGAGGAATCGTAACATTACCCCCTTCGTATGGTGGAAGTTACCCAACCTTCCATTAAAGATACCAAGTCAGTCCCAAAGAGGGGTGTGGACAACTGGGTTAGTGTGAGCCATAGCTCCCCAGGGCAATCAAGTCGGCTAGTTGTTGATAATCATCTTCTTCTACATCAAGTTGTTTTACCTCGGTAATATCTTCTTTCTCAGGCTTGTCATCTTCATCATTTAATGGAATACAAGGGGGAAGAGACAATTGGGAGGGAGTTGGGGCTGGAAGAGGAGTGGCGAAAGGTAGAGTGAGACATTGAGGAGGTGGAACGGGAATAGGAATACTGGAAGATTCTTCTCTTTGAGCTGGGGGATTGGGGAGACAAGGAGTGACTGGGGTACCCTTCCAAGTGGTGCGAACAGGTTGGCCAGGACAATTTCTCTTAGTATGTCCTGGTTTGGTTTGGTCACAGAGGGGGCAGTGATACCACCGACAGTCCTTCTGGTAATGTCCCAGATGGCGGCAGGAATAGCAGGTCTTGTGGTAATGGGGGTGATAGCTCAGAAGACGGTTGTCCATGGTTGTCCAGTAGAGTTCCGTTCTTTCCAGGATGTATAGTTCATCAGCTGTGAGGGGGGAGGTAGATGTGACGGGGGAAGACGGTTAGGTTTCAACCAGTGGTGTCAGATCAGGAGGGGGGGATTGGGATGGAGAAGGGGGGTGCAATGAGAGTGAAAGTTTAATGTAATCTATCATATCACGAAACTGAAGTTGATCAAGAGTGGTAAGTATGGTGAGTTTTTGTTTTTCACAATCAAGATGAATGGAAAGGGGAAGGGTATCGTAAGAAAAGAAATCAGATGCAATTCGATTAATAGTGTCAAAGTTGGTCTGAAGGGAAACGCAAAGGTGATAGGCACAAACTAGGCAGTCCATGGAAGAACCAGCATTCATGTGGAAGTTCAGACGAGTCACAGAGGTTTTGTCATTGAGGAAGATGGTGAGAGGGATTAGATCCTCAGGGTTTACTTCTGTTCTGTCACAATGAGTGGTGAGGGGTAGTACTGGGCGAGGAATGAGTGCAAAGTTTGGTGACAGTGTTGGTGAAGCAAGTGGAGATGTGATGTTTGAGGGGGAAGATCTTAGGACATGTTACGATTTCTTGCTTCTTTCTTCACCGCTCTATTCTTTTTCCTTTACTGGACATATCCGCCGCCTTAACGTTGATAATTCTGTTTACGTTGAAGTCCGTTCCAACAC
>JBBPTN010000205.1:0-31914 GCA_038094075.1 Xerocomus spinulosus | reverse complement strand
GTATGGTTGCACCACGTCCAATCACGCAAAGAAGTTGTCGTTGTCATCATTGATCCGGCATCGGGATGGCCTCGTTAGAAGCTCGGTGCTTGAAGAGACGGTGCGTGTACACCAACTGACATATCTTGGCCGCGCGGCTTCTCTTGAAAGGACAAAAACAGTGGATATTTCCTGTGAAATTTATCGATGGGTTGCAAATCAGGACTTGGAAAGATGGTGGGTATTATTCTTCTCAACTGAACAGCGTTTCATTAATTTCTGGTGGTTATACAGTAAAGTCAATAGGCCACTCTCCGGAAAATGTAATCATAAAACTCGCCGAAAAGTTTGATAACATTGCAAAGCGCGTCACGGGTGTCTGACAAAGAGTGAGTAGCAAGGTACGGCTTCTGTAACAAACTTAATCCATTTATTGGCCACCTTCATATTCGAGTGAGAAGCTAATACCAAAGCTCCTCGAAGCCTCACCTCCTCGCTAGTGTACTCCCTCGACGCGTCGAGGAATGGAAGTTGAAGGGCTTTATTACATAATGACATTGCCGTTCGAAGAGCGACCTTCACTTCTACGACAACAACAAGACAACGAAAGGACGGGAGCAGTACTTGAAAAACGCTCGAATGTGAAGACGATGACGACGGTCAGTTCGGGGCTTTGTACCTTTCTTAGCGTGAATCTACGAAGCCGTAAGAGTCGCTGGTAAAGAGGATGAAACGTACTACTACCACGTCTATTCAATACTGCTACAAAATTAGATGCGAATGGCATTTTCTTCTTCCAAAATTCCAAAGCTCGACGATATTGCGCTACCAAATGGTGGAATACTCCACTTGTGTACGTTAAAATGGTAGCCACTGCACAGGTTCAACTCCACCCTTCCTGTCATCATCGCCCTCGCTGTGCTTCGGCAAAACCAGGTGAGCGCCAGGCTCAATGTGGGAACGGCTCTGAACTGACCTTGAACCGAGTTGCATTCCTTCGAGACTCGGCGCAGTCGCAATCCAGCACGCTTCCTCACCACTAGGACGGTTTAAAACGACACCACTGGTCGAGAATTATATCTGAAGGTGAGCTGACTTCGCACTTGCACTTCTTTCCTTTCCTGGCAAACTACATGTTAAGAAGCCACGCAGCGCAGCAAGGTGTGATCGCCGCAGGAAGCGGTGAACCCTCTCAAAGGCAAAATGGTCGCCTTTTACGAGCTACAGCTGATTCTACTCGTTGCTTCTTGTTCGGTGTTCCTTCTTCTCGAACGTCACGCGTCTTCTCGGAAGCGCGCAATTGTAGCCGCGACAAAGGACTATCATTCGGATCGACTTGAAAAAGGCGGATATACTACCCCTGCGAGTGCCCTCGCAAAACTGTCACAGCAATACTTGGTTGTCTATGCCATTGTCATGGGTGAGTTACAAGTTCAGCATCCCTCGCCGAAAGCTGATAATCATGCTTCGCCAATAGGTGCTGATTGGCTTCAGGGCCCATACGTGTATTCCCTATACCGTGAACAATACAAGATGCCCGAAAGGATGGTCGCTGTCATGTTTGTCACCGGTTTCATGGCTGCGGGCCTCACTGCCCCGTTGGTTGGCGTATGGGCGGATCAGCAGTGCGCATGTGTACACTTTGCCAATGTCGTAACGCTGACCGCTTTCTCAGTGGCCGAAGGAGGTTGTGTCTTGTATTCTGCATAACCTATACCTTTGCATGCCTCTGTATCAACGTGCCATACCTCCCCATATTGTTCTTGGGACGGCTCACAGCTGGGGTATCCACCTCCATACTCTATTCTGCCTTTGAGTCGTGGTTGGTCTCCTCAGCCAACTCGTTGACAATTCCATCCTCTGACCTATCGATGATATTTGGTCGTGCGACCCTCGTCAATGGGTTTGTCGCTGCAGCCGCAGGCGTAACGAGCAACCAACTGGTTTCATCCACAAAATCATTTGCATCCCCCTTTGTTGCGAGCGGGACACTGCTCGTTCTCGCCTATTTTGTCATCAAAGGGAAATGGACAGAAAACTACGGAGGAAGAGTGATGGCAACCAAAAATGTTGATCCACTTCGACTCAGACAGCTTCAAAAGGCATGGAAAATCGTGCGCAATGGTGAATATTACCCTCAATGCTCTGCGTGTACACTGATAACATTGATGGATCGTACAATCGTCCAGATCCAGTCCTGTTAGCGATCGGTTTAACGCAAACTTGCTTTGAAGGCTCAATGTATCTATTCGTGTTTGTCTGGGTACCGTCGTTGCAAGAGCTCTCCTCTTCCTTCCCCAAAGCAGCGCTTCCCCTCGGGTATATCTTTTCCTCTTTTATGATGTCCATGATGCTCGGCTCGATCTTGTACACCGCTATCACTTCATACACGCCGCCGCCCAAGCTCGGGTCGCACGAGACGTCTTTGACCCTCCACGCCAAATTAAGCAGTCTGGTCTGTGCCGTGAGCGCGCTAGCGCTTGCGATCAGTACACGCACCGAAAATGAACAAGTCCGCTTCTGGGCATTCTGTGCCTTTGAAGCGTGCGTCGGGATGTATTACCCTGTACAAGGGATGCTGAGAAGCACGCTCATTGCAAACGAACACCGCGCCACGGTTAGTCTCCTTACTTTTCCGTCATTGCAACTTTGTTTATTTCTCTCGCCTCACACTCACGCTTGTTTGTTTCTTCGCCATAGCTATCGGCGCTGTTCCGTGTCCCGCTCAACATTTTTGTGGTGGTGTCCCTTATGTCGGGTGTCTCATCTGCACGGAACGCCGTTCTCTCTGCGAGCTCGATGATGCTGACGTTTGCCTCGCTGATCACCGCGCTTGTCGTCTTGTCAAAGGTAGACGATATGCCAAACCCGGAGGTGAACCTACGGTCTGCGTGATCGGATGCAGTGTACTGTGTCTGTTTCCTGTTCGCTTCGATCCCTCCACTTTTAGTCTTGTTCTCCGTTTGTTTAGATGTGTATCATACCATCAAGCTCTTGTCCCCTCGCACGTGTTACAATACACATACTATGATTGTCTATGAAATGGGTGTGTGAAGGCGCACTGTGTCGGGAGAATTGAAATTATGACGTGTTTTTTGATGGTGCACACTAGCACGATTTACCTTGAGCCTGTAAGAGTGTTTCATTGGCCTGTCAGAACGGACAGAGCAGTAGTTCATGTATATATAGTTTCTTATCCATTCGTGTCACAGCACCACAGAGATCATGCCTTTAGACCTCGTCAAAGTCATTGTAAGACATCTAGTGGGAGCAATATTATCACCCCAACGCCGCCAAGGACATAAACCAACACCTACCCCGACGGAACCGGGACACAGTTCATGATCCTTTCTACAGTTCACACAGACCCAGGCCTCACAAGCCATACACTGCCGTATCACGATATGCATCTTGTCGACAATACATCCGTAGCAGAACCAGTCCTCACAAAAGAGACACGTCGCAGTGCGACTTGTCCGGCAAGCGGCACACGTCCACGCCCGACAGTAGCTGCACTGCTCGGTGAAGACCACTAACTTGGGGCGACCCTCTGCGTCGCGAGTGTCCCCTGGCAGTTCCGCTTCCTCGTAACAATCATGGCAAAGTATAGCGCCCCTACATCCTTGGCATATCCCGATGTACGTACTGCATGTCGTTCCGGGGTAGGTACAGTAGTGAACGCCACAGCGAGGGCAGGTGATGAGAAACGGATAATCTCTCGCGTTGTTTGCAAAAGCCAAACACGTCTGGCAGAGCACCACGCGGCAGGGACAACTGCAAAGCGGTTCCTGAGCGTTGCATTCTGGGCAGTAACACCCCACGAGACCGAGATTGGTCAACGTTGCCGTGTGGGTTGGACAACGGTGAGGGGATGAACCTTCCTCCCGGTTACGACACACCACCCATTGCTCGCGGACGTCTGTGCAGAATCTGCATGGGCCGGGCTTGGGGGGATGTGCGCGTACGATGGTCCTGTTGTCCCAGTCGTCCTCGCGGGCCAACTTGGCAAATTCCTCTGTACCAGGGGCAGGTTCCTTGATGATACCCGGACACCAAGGCGCGTCAGCCAGACAGCGCCAGCAATTACACTTGTTGCAGAAGAAGAGGGAAGCTGTCCCTTGGCGCGCGAGACAAGCATGACATGACATGCGGCTGTGCTCGTAGCAGAGTTCACATTCGATGAGGAGAGAAGCAGGGCACGAATCATTGGTGCAGGCGATTATATCATCGCAATCGACGCAACTAGCCAAATTACTGTAGCAAAGTGGACAAGTGAACATGTCAACGCGAAGGAAATCAGCGGCATTCCTGATGACGCCGCAGTTGATTAATTGGCTCATGAAGTGCTTGTGACAATGGAGGTAAGCCACTTGATTTGAATGCTTGTAAGAATACTTACTTGGACCCTCAGTAAGACATGAGTGGTGTACGTCTGGAGCCGCATCACTGCGTTTTCCAACATGGTGTTGCGGCACAGAATTGGAATCCTCGTGAGGTCTATTTCGCCTTGGAAAAGAGGCGTATTTACCGAAATGAATATTCTTGAGATTTGGGAGAAATCATAAGACGGCTGAAAGCAAAAGCGTAGATCATCCGTCCTGAGAATTGGCTGCGACGTGTCAATGACCCTGAACAAACGCAAAATCTCCAGAAAGGGCCCTTTCCACATATCTGTTGGATTCGGCCTACCAGATATCGGTGGCTCAAGGTCCACCTCAGGATTCAACTCAAGAGAGGTGATGACAGGGATGACTGCCTGGTAGTTCATCGCAGTGGCACTGATGAATGAAGAGGTCAAAGAGTGTCAGCCATCCGATTTGAATGGTCTATCTGACAGGAATCGGAGTTGCGCCTCTGCGGTAACCACCACACAATGGAGCATAGTGATGTGAGCGCAAAGTCTAGTCGTGTCTGCGTTGCCATTCCACGATAGTAACCACGCCGCCGTGTGCGATGATACCTACGAGTTAGATATACGGGGGTCAGCTTTGCCATAATGAATGTACAAACCCACATCATTTCAAGGTCATGGTTCAGTCGATGCTTCCACTTGCCCAGCTGGGCGGACCGAAGATCATGGTCACGTGACTGTGTTGAAAGTTGGGTCGGAGTCCGAAAATAACATCTCCGGTCCTTGACTCTTTACCTTTCCCTCGCAACCTTTTTTTCTTTTCGTTGGAATGGACGTTGATATGAAGGCCAAGGACGACCGTGACTACGACCGCGACAGGGACCGTGATAGAGAACGTGAACGTGACCGCGACCGCGACCGTGACCGGGATCGTAGGGATCGTGATAGGGACCGTGACCGCGACAGAGACAGAGACAGAGACCGCAGCGGAAGGGACTCGGGTACCGCTTTTCCCAAAAAAATTTTGGCCCACTTTTTTGATCCGCCATCTTTTACACTAGGTCGCGGCAGGCGCACTGACCACTGGGAGCCGGAAGAGAGACGTAACGGCGAGGTAAGTTCCATGTTTCATCTTTAAAAACTTTCTGTAAAAGTCATTTTACAATATTTAGCGCCGAAAACGCTCTCGTAGTCGTACGCGCTCTCGATCTCCCCGTAGGCGCTCTGCTTCGCCTCGTGACCGTAGGCACTCCCGGCGCTCGCGGTCTCGCACCCGTTCCCGAAGCCCGTCACGCACTCGCTCGCGTAGCCGTGATCGCAAACCTGCCGACCCGTTTGCTCGCTCTCTCGGTGGACCCATGAATGCCGATCACGAAGAAGCGGTCGAATTCGCAAAAATTAGCAAGAGAGAAAACCGGGTTTACGTTGGCAACCTCAGCTATGACGTCAAGTACCGTGATCTTATGGAATTCATGAGGGGAGGTGGGTGGGGGAATCTCAGATTAGATATTTTTTCTTTGCGTGGGGGATGGGGGGAGATGAAATGTCGTTGGTTGCCGCTCGCGCAAATCCGTTCTGCTGAGGCTCGCTCTTGGAAAAAGGCAGGGAGTTGCTTTTATGCGAGTGTGAGCTGATGAGGAAGAGTGGAGGAGTGGCCATGCCGGTATTGGCCTTTCCATGTTCTTTTTTCCCAGTTTTGCCGTTGTTGGATGGCTGGAATGATTGAGAGGATATTGATGGGAGTTTTCTTTTGGGGTTACATAGCTGGGGAGGTCCTCTTCGCCGAAGTGCTAGTCACGCCAACAGGAGTTTCCAAAGGATGCGGGTATGTTTTCGTTTCTTGATAAAGTTGTTTTCTTGCTCACATCCATTAAAGTATCGTGGAGTTTGCATCTCCGGAAGACTCCCAAAGAGCCATCCGCGAGCTGTCAGAGGTGCCTCTTCTCGGCCGTCCAGTATTCATTCGTGAAGTATGTGATCATGTTTCGTACATGGCTGCTGGTTAACCAATGTTTCAGGATCGGGAAAACGAATCGCGTTTTGGTGCCACTCCTGTCCCAGGTAAAATCGGTATGGCAATGGCAGGGCAAGGGCTCCATGCGCAGCCGCCCCCCCGTCCTCCTCACCACAATTACTTTGGCACCCAACAAAATCCAGGAAATCAGCTTTATGTTGGCAATGTTAGTTTGACCTTGTTCTTTCTCAATGTTTACTCACGCCACAAGCAGTTACCCTACCAGGCAGGTTGGCAGGACTTGAAAGATTTGTTCCGAGCTGCTGGAAATATTATTCGTGCTGACATCAACATTGGTGCTGATGGTCGCCCCAAAGGCTCCGGTACAGTGGTCTTTGAAACACAAAAGGATGCCCAGCAAGCCATTAGTACGTCTTGTTTTCTTGTTTTGCCCGTTTATAATTTCCACTGTGCTACAGGTATGTACAATGGCTTCGACTGGTATGGTCGTACGCTTGAAGTCCGTGAGGTAAGTTGACTATGCAACTGTTCTGACTGTCCCTGCTCACTCTACGAAATTTGTCAGGACCGTTATGCCGGTCTTTCCGGTCCCGGCGCATTCCGCGGTGGACTACGCGGTTTCGGGGGCAGTCGTGGCCTGCGCGGTGGTTTCCGTGGTGGTTTCCGCGGTGGCTTTAGAGGTGGATATGCTCAAGGGGCTGGTCGCGACTTCTCGAGCCAGGATATCTATGCAGACTATCCAGGACCTGACCAGTCTGGTGGTCATGGCGGCCTTCGCATGGACAATTATGGCGGTGGTTATGGTGGAGGAGGTTACGGCTACATTGAGCCCGAGCCAAGCCAGCAAATCATGGTTCGCAACGTGAGTCCCCAATGTTCTGTGCGCCTGTGATGATGAACCTAATCTATATCCCAGTTACCATGGTCAACGGCTAACGAAGACTTGGTCGAGCTGTTTGAGACAACAGGGCAGGTCGAACTGGCGGAAATTTTGTTCGACGGGACTAGGTCCAAAGGATGTGGCGTTGTTCAGTTTGCTCAAGTTACCGAGGCGGAAACGGCTATTGGTATGTTTTTTCTTTCACCACAATAGTACATTTCTGATATACGTTTCAAAAGCCAAGTTCCAGCAATATATGTACGGAGGCCGACCACTGGATGTTCGCTTCAACGACCGCTGGCACACTTTCACACCCACGGCTGCCAAGGGTGGTCAAGTCATGCCAATGCAGCCAGATATGTGATCGCCGTTCGCTCTGGACAAACGTCTATCGTATTCTACATGGGCGCGAAAAAGTATCATGGTCTCCTTCCTCATTTTTGTTCTGCCATCCGCCATTAAGTAAAATATGACAAACGAGGTTTTTTGCAGCGTACATCATCGTTACATTTCTGTGCTTCACCTGTGCAGTTTGGTGTCGTACTTTTCGCTTTAACATCAGCCATGCGCGTACTTAATGAACACAGTATTCCATTGGCTTTTTCTCTGTGACGTCTCGACCAAACCCATCAAATCCAAGCTTTGTGAGACCGTCAGATATCGAATGAGACAGTGATGGGTGCAGACACCCTCTCTTGGTGGAATAAATGTAAGAGACGACGAACCCGGGTTCTTCTATAATTCTATGAAGTGAGTGGTCGAACCTTGGCCAGGTGTTAGATGACTGTTTCCCTCGCATCCTCGTATACTGTTGTCTTCTCCGTGAGTCACGTAGGTCTTGTTGATCATAACATTAGCAGATCCCATGCCCTTGAACTTGACTCAGAACACCACACACGCTAGACCGTCCGCCTCATGGTGTGAACCCCGATGTCATCGTCTCTCACCAGAGGCATAAGCGATTTTTCATTGCGAAGAGGAGCGAGCGCATTTTCGGCTCGTATGCCCAGACACTTATTTTCATGAATTTTTACAGGCGGTGTGGGTGTCCGCACGGGTATCGCGAAGACGTGGTGTATAGGCATCTGCGACCAGGCAAGAGCGGATACAGAACTGAGGAGTGCCGCGTGTGGGATCGGCGCCTCTTAAGTGATGACACTGTATTTTCGCAGGTAAGCGATCCATACGTTTCACCCTTGCTTCCTTTACTACCCTCTCTTCTACCGGATAGGTACAATCAGCCATATCGAGAATGTTCCCGTGCTTGATGAAACTGATATCGATGTCTGTATCCCTGAACGGAATTCATCACGTACGTGATCACTGTCCCCTCGCTACCCGCTCTGGCACCTTTTGTTTTCTTTCCTATGTGCTTATCTCGATGGGTAATGCCTTAGCACGACCCAATACACCAACTAATGTGGATTGGCTGTACAATACCGAGTATGGTTGAATGAGAGGTTTATACGATAACGCGGAGATCAGGGATACTGATCATGCCAAGCACAGCAACTTGGGCCACTCTTCGGAATGACAGTATACACAATAGGTCCGATCGCGTTCTTTCGTGCGATAGCGGACATTTTTTTCAGCCATTGCTAGCTTGTACACAGGCTGTCTACGTGCCTGCACCTCACATGCGAGTTGAGTAACAGATATTTCCAGGTCGAGATGACCAATATGAAAACCGTTTCAGCACAACCCTTCACTGCCTGGCCACCAGCGGAACAAGTACCAGATACTCCCGCGGAAATGAACGAGCCCATGATATCAGAAGTTCATCATCACAGGTATGTTTTTCGCCATCGTTGCTGTTGGCTCACGTTCGATCATAAAAGCTCTGCTTCACACGGCATGGCAGGCAAGTTATTACAGACCATGCTCTTGATCTATCATGCAATTATTGGTGTTTCAGAATCGCGACCGCTTTCCTGGCAGTTTGCCGGCATAAGTTATAGATTTATTCCTGACCCTTCAAGCTCAGGCATCTTTCAGCGACATATCGCCTCGTCACCCTTCGGAGTCCTCGCCGCAGCGAGCTTTCCCCTATCCACTCCATGGCCTCTGTATTGCAACAAACCATTTCAGGCATTGTCTGGAATAATTATATATCTTGTATGTCCTCTATCCTCTTTCTGTACATTCACCTTACCATTCATTGTAGTCGCGGCCATCACCGCCATCGGATATGACTACAGTAAGCTATATGTCTGCTGTGTTTCTCAACATTGGATAAACCTCACATCATCAGTCCTCACAATTTCAAACGAGGTGCAACGCACATGTGCTGTTCGTTTTCTGACCGCTCATCACATTTTCAGGTCGAACACATCTGGGTAATCAGTTGCTGGCTTCATGATGTCAAGTGTGATACGTGACCAAATATCTGCTCTTTGCTATAAAGATGGTACCGCTCAAGTCCTCGGGTTTTCGCTTTGTATATTCGATGCTGCATCCTATGTTCCGGACTTTATCACAAATTCTTCCCAGATCACTCTCGGTACATCGATGTGCCTTTCCACTGCCAATAAATTCTTCCCAGATCACTCTCGGTACATCGATGTGCCTTTCCACTGCCAATAAATTCATCAAGGAGTCACTTCAAGTGTACAGGATGACAAAATCATTCCAGCTCAATCGCTACATGCGACTTCTGGTGAGGGACAGGATGGTCTACTTTGTTGTGTATGTCCGACTACCTTTTCATCTTCCCTTTTTTTACTGTATGACAAGGCTAACGTTGCATTGTGACAGTATCCTGTTATTTGCACTGCTCTCTGTGCTAGCTGACGTGGGACTGGTTTCGTATTACGATTCGCAAATCGTGCTGCTTGCAGTACAACAGATACTTCCGTGTACACTCATCCCCCGGTTCATCATCAACTTGCGAGAGCTTTATGCTCGGGACCTTCAAGGAAGGCGAGGAGGCAGTATTGACTCGGCCTTTGGTTTACGGTCTAGCGGCACCGCAAGTGCGCTTGTGTTTGCAGATGCTGGACAGAATGAGAGCGAAGAGGAGCGGGTTGACGAAGTAGAGATGGAGAGGGTGTAGGAAGTTGAATGCACGACTATCAGCACCTGATGGGGTCAAATAGGTCAGAAGGTCCATCGTTTATTATTTATTCAACGACGCGAATTTATTGATGGTTACCCTGTACATCTTACCTGTTATTTATTCACATTTCTTGTCGCATATGAGTATGACCATCAAGGTCGTTAGCCAGCAGATGAGTGGTGTCTGTGAGACTTGCTCCTGCTAGTGAACAGCAATCCCGATTCCCAATTCAATGGTTAGATTAGATTAGACAACAATATTTTCTCACACATCTTGTTCGTGTTCCATCCAATTTCTGACAACTGAGAATGCCCGTCTGTTTCGCCAACATTCGCAGCGTTTTACATCAACGAAGGCTGAGCTGCATAGCTCGCTCAGTGTCGATGCATCGTGAGAC
Source organism: Xerocomus spinulosus (assembly GCA_038094075.1). Classification (NCBI taxonomy): domain Eukaryota; kingdom Fungi; phylum Basidiomycota; class Agaricomycetes; order Boletales; family Boletaceae; genus Xerocomus; species Xerocomus spinulosus. Next base: position 21,277 of record JBBPTN010000205.1, on the reverse strand, counting down.
CTCTGACTGCCTCATGCAGATTCTTCACCATTCGTAATCGTCGGGTACTATCTCCAAGTCTGCCAGCCACGTCGTACTGTTGTGAATCACAGTGGTTATTGGCGACACAGCGGATTTGATCAGGGATATCGTCAAGGGTTTGTCGTGTGCTCATTCATCAGATATGCCTGGCTCCCTCAGAGCTTTCGACCCGAGAGCATCCGCAGCATTTCAATTGTTGCATTGCGGAGTAAACCTGCAACGGAATGACGTGACAAACGGTGACATGGTCCATAGCGAGGGAAATTCTCGCTATTTATATACTGGGTACGTAGCCTTTTACCAACCGCTTGGGACTAAACCACTCGTGATTGTGTATGGGTTATATTCCCGGCCCTTGCTTTCAGTTGTCTATTCAATCACAAGATGAAACCAGAAGCACCCTCGAGGGTGTGTACCACACCATCAAGGTCAGAACAAATGAATTATCTGCATTTAGACAAGGTTGCGAAATCCATTTGGAGGCAAGGGTCCGGTCCTGACTGGGCTTCACATGCAGCAGTGTCCCTTGACATTGAATATGAAGTCCCTGCGATGTCCGCCGATGAAATCCCACAGTACTGAACTTGTCGTATTCCGTAGACGTTCGACATAACTTGGGTGCCCAGCGGATCATGGCTTCTAGTACTGTGCAACTCGACGTCACAACCATTCAGCTGAGTGACTACTTGAGCTGTATGTTCGCTGATTCTGGTGCTTCCAAGACATTGAATTTGTGCTTCTAGTCGTCATTCTTGCTTCTGTCGGATACGATTACAGTAAGTAAGTATACCCGTGGCTTTCTTGATGTTAACATCAACGAGGTCAGTCCTCACCTTCTCCAAAGAGGTATGTCTCTTGCCAGATTCCATACTCAGCTGATGGCTGACGAATTGCGCAGATAGAGGTTATTTGGGTCAGCAAATGGCTTACTCTACTCATTTATAACGCATTCTAGCATGATCGTAGAACAAGCCTTGGACGCGGATGTCTACGTTGTTCGTCCTTGTGCGTCCTTGTATTGTCTCCATAATCTTGTGCCGCAGCTAACTAGCATGACTTCCAGGTCCGTTATTCTGGGTTATGTTGTATCCTGTAAGTCCATTGCTTTTGCAATGCATGTCAATTAATCCGTGATCATTTTACCAGAATCAATGCCCTGTGTGCGTTCTATCTGCCTTGGAACCCCGAGTTCGTTAAACTGACACACGTTGGACAAAGTGAGAAGTTCTTTTTTACCCGGGGCTGCGGAGGTGGTATCCTTTATCATTGATCATTGGCATAAAGTCACTTAAAGTTTATTCCTAGATGTGCATGTCTGTTCCCTTTTTATACTGCTCATGACAATTACGAACGACTAATCATATCCAAACAGTTGTGAGTCTGCCCATACCGCGTTCCAAATATTCACTCAACTTATGGATATCCCTCAGGTGCCCTACTCGCGCTTATCATGACATGGGCTGGCATGGTTTTCTTTCTTTCTGCAGATTGTGAGGTTTGATCATGCCGGCGCCCATCTGAATTGACCATTTGCACGAACACAGTGGTAATGATCCTCCGTGTGTGGGTACTATACAACCGATCGAGGTTTATCCTCGTTTCCCTCCTCGTAGTATTTGGGACAGAGGTCATCGTATATGTGATTTTCTGTAGTTTGGTCAGCAGCAAGGGAACGTCGATAGGTATGTGGAATGTATTTAATACCCCAATACCCGGGATTGCTGACCGACCACCTAGCGCTCACCATTCAAGTACTCGACTTTTCGTTTTGCATGATGCAAGACATTTCCCCGATTTGGCTTGGTGTTTTGGACAGTTTCCAGCTCGCCCTCAGCACGTTCATGCTGCTGCTCGTCGTCATGCGTTTCGTCAAGGAGTCGGTTCGGATGTACAGAGCGACAAGGCGATTCCAATTCAGTCGTTATGTGGCCATTCTTGCAAGAGATGGCATCGCCTACTTTTTTGCGTGCGTCTTGCTCCCTTTTCTGTTTCGCGGGGTTAACAGCGAATATCATAATTAGAATACTGGGGTATTCAGCCACCACGCTGTTCATCGTGCCAAACATTCCGACAGACGTGTCGTGGACCGTATTCGTTGGGGCGATACAATCTATCCCATCGTTTACGCTGGTTCCCCGGTTCATCCTGGGCTTGCGTGAGCTTTACGATCTTGGAGGTCGACATTGTCGTTCGGACGTGGACAAAGCATTCGGGTTCACATCCTGGTCTCGCCATCGCTCTACTCCGAGTAGGATTGTATTTGCTGACGATGCGCTGGAGGGGGACGTGGAAGGCGAGGAGTTGGACATGGAAGGAATCACTGATACTAGTGCCTAGCCTTTGCATTGAGTTTTGTACCCGGTGCACCTATTGGTGACGCATGTTGTATCCCGGGAAATACAGTAGGAAGTCAATTATTCAGTCGATAACACTGCCTCTTTGGGTCGTCCAACTTGGAACCGGCATTGAGGTAGTACAACATGCACGCGTACGCCACAGACTCTTGAGTTCAGAGTTACGCCGTATAATGAAAGGCGGGTTACTCAAAGCGTGACAAGGATGACACGCCATTTGGTTTGGTATCGGTCGATCCAAAGAGTGCTGCTCCCAGTGACTGTCTGACCAGGTCTATCGCAGCACATCCATAGCATTACACGATTTCAATCGCAAGCGAGAATAGCAGTTAGTTTGAATAAGAATAAATACTCGAGCGACATACGACGACCGTCACGCGTCCGTGCCGCGATTTTGCCATTCCTCCATCCCCATCTCCTCTCCCCGCTCCGGTGGCTCATTTTGCGTAGCACCGTCTGCAAAAACGATCCTGCTTGAAACGCCAACGTGGCAAGGTATGGACGTGAAACCAAACGCCGTGTCAATGTCACTTCCTCGTCGGCCTTGAAGATCGCGTGAATACAGTTCCCGTAGACTCAGTATGAGCCTGGGGACGAGTGTGTACACCGGCAGGTATTCTGCCACCCTGAGTGCTATCCACCATCCGTCCATTGGGACGTCTCCAATGTAATTAGCCAGGTTAATGACCGCATACGATACAATGCTGTTCCAGGCAATTGATCTTTGGCTTAGCCTGATAGAAAGCGGAACAAGGACGTACGCGAGAAAGTAAAACATGCCTTCCCTCGTGAGAAGGCACATGTAATGGCTAAATTGCAAGTGTTTTGTCGCATTATACATTTCGAGTGACTCTTGGACGAATCGAAGGGCGAGGAGAAGACACATCAATCCACCGAGACTGAGCTGGAGAGTGTCTACCACTTCCGAGAAGGTGAGGGAAAAGGGCTTTGGTTCGCAGAGCAAGATATACTGCGCTTGACTGACATCGTCTGCGTCTTTTTATATAATCAGTGCAGGATACCAGAATATGGTCACGTACATTCGGTACTATTCTGTGAGCGGAGCAAAATGCAACCAATGAGAGCCGTGACGACTTCCCCGACATAAAGCGGGAGAAGCACAGAAAGGATGACCCTCGATCGATCGTACAACACCCATACACGAAGGATCATCATCACTATATTTGCTAGAGTTATTTGACACGGCTAGACAATGACCAAAATCTTACAGTCTGTAGCCGCAATCATAATCCAAAATGAGAAAGCACCACAGTTGATGAGTATCCCACCTTAAGAGGTTCGTTCAGCAGGGTTAACTTGAAACCACTGAAAGATGCACTCACAACTGTTCAAATACGGACGAGACCCTCGGTTAGTTAATCAATGTTGAGGCATGGGTACATACATCTACCGGTAATTGAAAAATTTAGCTATCCTTGTAGAACTGAATAAGAAATACCTTTGTGGATAAAGGTAGGAAGGAACTGCCGACTTTCGTAGCTGTCAGCTCGTGAAACGTTTTAGGTGCTGAACATACTGATAGTGAGGAATCTGACAAGGTAATCAGAGAGTGATCGATAAGCCACGGGAGACATACATAAGGGAACAGAGACCAAAATAACGAGCCTGAAACCAGGTCATCCACACTTAAGTGACCTCAGTTGAGGTGTTTAAATTATATACGCACGATGAAGAACAATGTAGATACCCTTGTCCAGGGCTTGTTCTAGATTTGCATTAGAAGGTGTTATCGACCAGAGGAATGATATCAATTACCCATATGTATTCGATCTGTGAAGGACGTCAGCGAACGAATTCATCGTGAATCTAGCCAATTTTTTACTTCGTTGGTGAATGTGAGCACTGTCAATGACGGGGTTAGCGCAACTCGGGAAAAAAATCCAAAACCGTATTCTACTCACCATAATCATATCCAACAGCAGTGAGAATGACAACTAAGAAAATCAGTGAGCTTGGTAGAAGCGTTGAAGCAACAAGGTGGACGAGCATACGAGACGCGTAGTTGCCCAGGAGGATGTCTGAAACGGCCTGCTGCAGAGCAGAGGTCATGAAGTGGGGAGACAAAGTACTAGGTTTTAGAGCCGAGACGCTCAGAATAACATTTGTGATCGTGGCGTGATACCGACGGGATCCGAAGTGTTGACAATGTGGACTTGAAAGCTTGAAAGGTGAACGTCATGACAGGTACTACTACTTATTAGGAACCGTGCGAAACTGAAGGAAGTACTGAACTCCCTCGCAGTGCGTACCGTTTCTTGAATCTCAGACTTGTACTAGATAAACTTGCCCAATGTGCTTTTCGCAAGTAATGCTGCATAGCAATCTGTCCCACACTACGCTACAGCATCAGCAGTAAGTATAGAGCCGAATGGATATTCCACGGTGCGGTGATACCCGTGTTTGAGTTCATACATGACACACCTGAGGATCCTTGATAATCCACTGCCACCTGAACTGCCTCAATACGACATTGACCGCCGAATGTATTCATTCCATACATAAGCCACCATTCGTCGTAAAGTTTGTGCATCATGTATAGCACAGCATGATGAAGATTTCTCCGGTGGGTCTACACCTGATCAGGCGTGCCTTACTCCGATTTCCCGGAAAACATGCTCGTCCACTGTATGGCGAGGTTGGGATGGGGTTTGGTAACATGTCGACGACAAGGACTCACATACTTGTTTCAGCTAAGATAACCAGGCAGTTTCGGAAAGATAAGGAATGCTCCTCACAGACTATTTCCTCAACTAGGAAATACTGGGACATTCGTCATCAATAATGATAGAAGGCAATAATGATAGAAGGATAAATGGGTGTGCTGACCGATCATCGTGATTGAAGTAACAACGACATCGATTTCCATGACACTGAAGGGTCGCGGATGAACACACCTACTGAACACTCTCCCTCAGGGCCACTGAGATCCTTGATGAGGAAATATGTGTATCCCGGAAATCGGAAATAAATTGTATATGCACGATCACCGATGTTGACCGACGGTATACTGTAAGACACTGCAAATCGCAAGTGTATCAGCATTGATTACATACCGAAAGTTGATGGATGGCAGGTACTGTCTCTGCTTACCGCGAGTTGTTCAGGAACCCGGAGCCCGACGGGCCCGTTATGTTGAGGCGGGCACGCCTAAACGAGAAGAACCGTGTGGGGGTTGATACTCATGTCCTTTGAGGGCGCTGCTTGCACAGTCACCAAGTCCATTCATTCGCTGTCATTGTCGACGGGCTCCGGAGGCAGCCAGCTAAACCATACTGCAAGTGAATAAATAGCACGTACGATGTACTATAAGAACAAGCAACTGGGTAAGCACAAATAGGCGTCTTTGCATAACAAATGAACGTCACAAACCTGTTATACTCGACCCCATCACGCGCGACTTCCCGTGTGCGAAACTTGCTGTACCCCCTCCATCGCCATTCACCACCACCCCAGTTCTTCTTCGTGTTGTCCAATATCTGCAAACATTATCGCACTAGCATCAGTGTCAGACCAAGGCCCGAATCCATGAATCTCGCTCCCACGCCTCCCTTGGACATCCAGAGCATAAAGCGTCCGTAAGCTGAGGATGAACCGAAGGATGAGTACAAAAGTGGCATCGGTTGCGGCAGAGCGAGAACAAGTGTCCAGTATAATTCAGAACCAACCCCGTGTCGTCCAACAGGGCAGGCAGCGCATACAACAGGATGCCGTCATGACTATTGTGTGGTGTCAGCCCAGTAGTATAGAAGGGGAAATGGACACATGCTGTATATTTGCGACAGTTCCTTGATGAATTTTTGGGTGAGTGCGATCTGGGGCAACAACCAAAATGATATCCCAGGCGCTGGGGGGACCATAACCTGTTACACAAAACGAGTACTGGAGCATTCGAGCGACATTGTCTGTACAAAGAACTCTGTCGCATAGTACGCACAACACAAAACTATTTATCACTCACAAGTAGAACTGAGTTGAATGTCGAGAGCGACGAATAATATGAGGCTCCACGGCGTAGAATACGAGGAGGATGGAAAAGATGAGGCTCGATCGACCGTATAACACCCATATACGGAGAAGCATTACCACTACATCATCATGTTCAGTCCATTCGCCGAGAGTCAAAAAGGTAGACTACTCTGCCTGGGAGCGACTTGGGGCAGAGTATCGGGAACGCCAGTTAGAGATACTCACACCTACAAAGTGTGATTAGTTGCATGTCATGGGACAAAAAGGACACCGATAACTTGAACAGTCGCAGTCTGTCGGTATCCCGCTATTCTGGAGGCGCAGGAAACCGCACTTGTGGAGTAAAGAAGGAATGAAGTGACTGAGTCAGACTATAAGTAAACTGAATATGTTGGGTTTGAAATCCACAGATGCACAATGGACAAGGAGAGGATACAAACGAGGACAAACAATGAGGATATCCGTGACCAGGGCCAGTTCTGGGACCAGGTCCTTGTCAGAACAGAAACCGTGAATGGTCAGACACTGAGCATCGCATGTGAAGCACACCTCATTCGAAGACTGGAAAGGTATGCGGTCATCCAGCGTGGAGAACCTTGGAAGCAATTGTTACTTACTGTAATCATATCCGACGACAGCGATGACTGCAACTATAATGAACAGTGAGGCCGGTGTGTAGAAAGCAGACAGCACACGTACGAGATGCATACTCCGTCAATTGGATGCCTGTGACGGCTTGCTGCAGTGTAGTGGCCATATACCCAAGGGATTATAACGCGCTGAAGTGGAGATCTCTTTGGGATCGGGCGCAAATTATTCAGCACGCTGCACAATGATCAAAACAGCGCACCAAGCTAGTCAAATGGCTCACAGAAGCAGGTCGGAGGCAGCAACTTGGGATGTGTACCACATATTCGCGTTACATGAGGTTAGTATCCCATCGCCGATAAAACTGTGGCGCTGGCCAGATGCTACGTCAGACATAGGAGACAGGAGCATGGCAGCGACACATCCTCCGTAATAGCAGGCAGGATCCCAAGAGAAGTGTCGAAGGATTTCACCTGTACATATGCTAATCGTACTACCCTAGGCTGGACCTTTACCAGATATCATGACAGTGTTCTATCCCATTGTTCTCGGATGACCGGAATCGACACTGAACATGAAAGGGTCTTCAATAGGTGACGACAGTCTGGATGAGCCATTCTCGATAAAATTATGTACGACTCTGCTCACCTCGTTCCAGAGAATCGACCGCGTCTCCTGACACTACGTGCGAGATCCCCACTGCACGCACTACGCAGAGGCATCCAGCGAAGCGTTGTCAATACCAGCGTATCAGACACGCCTTTTCAGTGGTGGACTAGATAGACGAGAACGGGATGCGTGAGAAAGTGTTACTGGGATCACATCTTGCCTGTTCGCGTTTCGTCGTCTCGTTCCTCATCACCTCCGCATCTACAAACAAGATTGCACTCATAGTGCCGGCCAACTGTGACCCGATTCCAAACGCTGTATCAATGTCGCTCCCTTGAATATCCCTTGCGTAAAGCTTTGGCAAACTCATGATGAATGGGGGAAAAAGTGTACGACGAGATACTACTCCCAGTTCTCCCGCCCTCAAATGCAGGCGACGCCCAGATCTCAGATGCGCTCATAAACCCCATTCACACGAGTACACCAAGCACTGCCAACAACGCTGTGCCAAGTACCCTTGATCACAACAAAAAAGTCTCAGGTACGACAAACTGTCAACAGGCAGTGCGGCTTTCCGACTCCCTTCCTACCATCTCCATCTCTTCCACACGCCCATCCACGTTTTGTTCAGCACGCGCAAACACGATGGCACTCGCAACAGTGCCACAGACAGACCCTGACATCAATCCAAAGCCTGTGTCAATGTCACGTCCTCGCCTGCCTTGGAGGTCGCGCGCGTAGAGCTCTCTCAAGTCTAGGATGAATCGGGGAACGAGCGTGAATGTAGGTATGTAGTGCATTGGTGCGAGGAACATCAGCGTCCATTCGTCGTGTGGAACGACGGCTTGGTAAACCACCAAGGCGATAATTCCGTAAGATAGGATGCTGTTTGTAACCATGCACCATGAGCATGTCGATACAGAAAATGCCATGTGAGGTAGACTTGTACGTACGCAAGAAAATAGACCATGCCTTCCCACATGAGAAGTGACATGTAGCGGTTCAGCTGCAATTGTTTTGTGGCTTGGTACACCGTGAGTAGCTCCTTGAGGAATTGTATGAAGATGAGCAGGCACATCACTGCACCGAGCACGATGAGGATGCTGTTTACGATTTCTATCAAGACGGGGGAACCAAGCTGCATCGCGCAAAACGAAGAACCGAGAACTTGAGTGATAACCACTTTAGGATCAATCTATTAGTAACGGGCTTGATACAAATCGTTTGGCACATACCTGAAGTCATCATTCGAGTGCTGAGAACAACAAATATAATTAGGAAAAGAACCATTTCGATAGCGTAAAACCCGAGGAATGCACCGAGGATGAGCCTCGACCGGTGGTACATTGCCCAAAGACGGAGGATCATCGCCACTGCAACGATCAGCGAATTTCATCTCGCTGGAAACATGAAATCTCACTTTCTGCGGCGGCTGTGAATATAAAGAGTGCCCATGTGCTAAAGAGATAGAGTATAGTGCCTTGAGGGCGTTCCTGACACAACTGAAATTTAATGGATCGAGTAAATGTGCTCACAACTATCCAATTCTGTCAGTCGCTTGAAAAAATCGTTGAAGGGAGAGCACGTACGTCTACCAGCAGTCAGGGATGTAAATATGTCCGTCTCGCAGCAATGAAGCGACAAATACCTTTGCAGGCCCGGGAAGAAGTGAACTCCCCACTAGGAGCAGGCACAGTCAGTCCATCAAATTCGAAGTTCCACCTGCCGAATAGACGCACCAAGCGCATTGATTCTAGTGGTCAATACAATTGGCAATCAGCAAAAACACGATAGCGGACGAAGACGTACATGACGTTACACATCCCAAAGTAACGAGACTGCAAGTCAACCATGTTCAGCGCCAACCTCATCGAGTGAGCTCATGATACGTACGAGAACGAAAATGGTGGAAACACGTGTCCAAGGTTGATTCTACACCTATCAGCACACTGTCGTTGATCCGGGGACATATCTGCTAACCCAAATATATTCAATCTATTCAATCATATCAGACGGAGTATTTACGTATGATAGTGCAAGCGAATGCAGGACATACCTCCCTGGAGAAAGTAAGGACTCGTGGCGTGTGAGGTCCATCTGAGGCGGATTCACAAGGGACGTTGTGCTACATACTATAATCATATCCGATGGCGGTGAGGATCACAACTAGGAAGAAGTGTAAGGTTAACAAACGGGAAAAGGAGAAGAAACATACGAGAAGTGTAGTCATTCAACTGAACATTGGTGACCGGTAGTTGCAGAGCGGAAGCCATAAAATTGGGACACTTGCAATGAGCGACAAACGGTGTGGTGGTGTGCTTGACGGAGTCGCGCATGCGCCTTCTCTGGTGGGGATCCGTTGAAGCCCGTTGAAGAATGGAGTGACGGGCCGGCGGCCATCAAGAACACGATCGGACATTATGTTTATTACCGGATGGCTTCATGGTGGGAGTGGGAGAGAAGCCCGGATGACTAAGACACAGACTAAAATAGCGTCAGTCCTCCAATGTAAGTAGTATATTTGTAGGTTTCCCAAGAGAATAGTGAAAGTATGAATTGCCAACAAAAGCTTGACTACAATTTATGAAGAGACCTGCTGCGCAGAATGCTTGACGTAAGCTTCATTTTCAATGTTGGACGGCATCGCACTGAGAAGGCAAAAACATCTCAGCGAGAAAAGTCTGTTCCTCGGACGAAAGAGTGGGCAACCAAAGAGACCGAGTGCGCACATCATCGCCCTTTGCGCCCAAGACAGATGATGAAGGAGTGCCCTGCCTAGCCGCCCTATGACAGCGCGGGGAACCAAGGGGACAGCATCTCGCAGTCTTGACTGACAGCTCTTTCGTGCCCAGATCAGTAATAAACCCAGGCACATCCAGTGCTTCATCTCCCAGACTCAGACCCACGCTTGTCTATGAGTTAGTTTTTCACATTAGCGCCTCATGAAAGGCTAAGAAAACAAATGAATAGCTCACTGTCCAAGGGGACCAGACTGACTGCGGCCAGCGCTGTGATGTGCCATGTATGTCACGGACTCTCGGTGTGTTGTGCTCAGTGAAAAGCGTAAATAACCAACGTTTACAATACTCACCGGCGCGTCAATCGCGTCCCTCGTCACGGTATGCAAGGGTTCTGCTGCATATCCTCCTCACTGAACAGTGGCACATACTTGCAGAGGCTTCATGCCATCAAGACGTTGACGAAAAACGTTGTCACGGGCAAAGCAAACAAACATCAATTGGAATCCCGAGTCGACCGGGGTTCTCGAGTATACGGATTCGAGTTCTGGCAAGCTTGAGGGAGGAACAAAATCCGTGAGAAAACATTGCCAGAATCTGTATCGAATCAACTTGTAGCTTCGATGTTCGCTGCCTTCAGGTGGAAATAGCATCAGTACTAGTGCTAGTGTTGAAGGAATCCCAAAGAGTTCAATCAAGAATCGGGGTCGTTGTTCGTTGGAAAAGAACGAGCCTCACAACCATCGCCTTCAGTTCCAGCTACTGATTCGAATCCTACAGACAACAACATGTGATAGACAGCGCGGCGACATGCACTGGATGTCGATGATGAACGTTAGAGCACAGAAGAGAGGTGAACTAAATGCTAGGTACGATACAACATGTCTGGATTCGCATCGTCACATGAATATCTGGCGCACTGAGACCTTTTGACCTCTTCGACTCATCAGGCCTTCAGGCGTCGCTACTCGTGCGCTGAACTTCCTGCACCCCTTCCACCTCGTCCTGTGCCTCTTCATCCTCGTTCTCTTCAATATCCGCAAACACGACCTCACTCATAGCACCAGCAGACTGTGACCCCAGACCGAACGCCGTATCGATATCGCTTCCTCGCCTCCCTCGAATATCTCGTGCATAAAGTTCCCGCAATCTGATGATGAACCGGGGGACGAGCATATACGGAGGTGATTGTTGGATCATGATCAGTGCGACTGGCCAATTGTAAATGGGGATCAATCCCAACCCAACCAGAATACCAAGGACCGCATAGAGCATGGCACTGTTAGGCGTTTTAGCATTGTCACATGGATAAGGTAGCTACACATACGCAACAAAGTAGACCATGCCGTCCCTCGCGAGAGCGCGCATGTAACGGTTAATCTTGAACGACTTTGTCACCCTGTACATTTGAAGTGACTCCTTGACGAATTTGTGAGTGGTCAGAAGACACATCAATGTACCAAGGACGATCTGGATAGCGTTCGAAGCCACACCCGAACTGATGTTGGCTACGGGATCGGCTGCTTCACAGAAAGAAAACCAGAGCACTTGAGTGGTATCATCTACACAGCAGAGAGTGAATGTCTTGTTACATTCCATGATTGACACGAAGCCAATTTCACTCACATGTATACTTGTCTTGGATCTCTTGAAAAAGATATGATACGAGAAATGATATTACTTCCAAAGTTAAGCATGCAAGGAGAGTTGCAAGGACGAGTCGTGATCGGTTATACAATGCCCACACACGAAGGATCATCACCACTACACCAGTGATTTCAGTCCATACGTTGGGACTAGGGGAAAATCCTACGATCAGCCGTGAACATAAAAATAAAGAAGCTCCAATCGCTTGCAAGGTTCATTATATAGCCTGAGAAACGATATTGATCAGCGTTGGGGTCGAAAACACCAACTGGACATACTCGCATCTGTTTCACAAGTGATTGCTTTCTTTGGAAGTGTTCTCAATATAAGGATAACACATAACACGTACACCTACGATAGTTGAATATATAAGTATTATCGCTATTCACCAGAGATATGGAAAGTAAAGTCACATTTGTAGGTCCAGGAAGAAAGGAACTCCCCCCTTTGTCAAAGACAGTTAGACGAGTACCTCAACATTTCAGGAATAATGCGCACAGAGGGTACCACATCTAATGCATGAATTAAAGAAATGATTGTACTGTGGATGGGGACTACATACATGATAGCAAACAACCCGCAATAACGAGCCTGAAAATGATCAATGAATCACTCTTGACATTGCAGACGTGACGAATGATACACACGAGGATGAACAATGTGGACACCCACGTCCATGGTTTGTTCTGCAAATATGTCCATATCAGAACATGTCGACCGATGGAATTCATTTGTTACCCAGATGTATTCGACCTGAAATGTCGTCAGTGGTTGGAAAATGCTCATCCCGTTTGAGGCACACCTCATTAGGGAATATGAGGACTGGTGATGCATAAGGTAAGTCAAACTGCAAAGGAGTATAAAGGCACGCACTACGCACTGTAGTTATATCCGATGGAAGTGATGGTCGTGACTACAATGAACCGTAAAATGTGTTACAGAAAGGGAGTAGTGGACGTACCGGATACGTAATTATTCAACAAAATGTCTGAAACAGCTTGTTGCAGCGTGGAGGCCATGGGTCTGACAAGAAACGCCCGTCGAAGTAGAGAACTCTTGAAGGAGTGGCGAGCTATAATATGTATGTATGAATGCCACGTCTATAAATGGATTGGATCCTGCAATGCCAGCGGGCACATGTTACATCAAGAGCGTGATCTAGCGTGATTTCAGCCACTGGATCATGATCGATCTGATCTGTGGAATGCTGAACACGGCCTTGGTGGCTAGTGGGAGGTGGGATAGGGGTCTACAGTTACAGTAACCTGAGTCCATGACACCCGCCCCGCCCCGGATACTCTGTTCTTATTTCTATCAAAAAGAGAAAAACAATTGCAGTGGAACATAGAGGATGCCCGAACAGTGCACGTACTACACATCAATACCGGTAAAGAATCAAGAGGCCATCGTGTACGGCACACATTGGACTAGATTGGTGTAGTTCGTGGATTCGGAAATGGGTCCATAGCAAGTGGTTGCTATGTCGCCGTATTTGCATCTTCCTGATCGCGATCGGACAATACGCCGTTCCGATCCAATAAAGAATATGGACATGTGAAGGAAGGGTGGTGTTACATAGATGAATGCTGTCCACGAACACAGAACAATGAACAATCTTGCCTTACCTATTGCGACAAAAATTCCAAATGCTTCACTGTCCTGGTTGTACGTTTGTGGACACCAGTCATACATATGGACGAAATATCCCGGCATTCGTATCACGAAACCTCTGGACTGATAGGTACTCAGCCAACGGTGCTTGTCTGACCTGTGTACACGTGAAGGCCTACAACATGTTCTGGTCAGGTGACACCACAGACGACCAGTATGTATGTCAGCTCCGGGGAGTCTGGCACGGGCGGAAGTCCAAGAGGGGATTATATGGCTGCGTGTGTTACAATGAATGGTGTTCAGTATATTTCAACGGTGCCCACATTATTTCTGGGAACCGCTATACCTTCCGGAAGCACAAAACGGAAGCACGGGGACGAGAGAACTTTTGGTTACATCGTAATGTTAAACTTGACAGCAACGCAGTGGATAACGCTAGGTTGAGGGGGGCGCATGAATATACAGTGTGTTCAGCGCATTCAACATTCAGTATAACTAGCATTATTTACCTGCGTCTGCCCAGTGGTGTACTCTCTCAAATTCGCGACAGGTGATGACTGGAGTGACACGATTCTGTGTCGTACGTGTTTCGGGTCTGGATAATCCAGCAACTGAGTTGTGTGACGATGGTTGTGCTCAGCAAACAGCAAAAATAATCAACATCTACAATACTCACTGGTGCATCAGCCGCATTCCTTGACACGACTCTTCTGTGTGATCCCCACTAAGAAATGGCGCACACTTGCAGAGGCTTCATGCGATTGAGACATCGGTGAAGTAAATGGACGTTTTCAGTGATATGAAGTCGACATCCTGGATTGTGTGGGGCACTTGGAACCGTAGGCTTGAGTATACGAACAGAGTCCGTGAGAAAACATTGCCAGAACCCATGGGTAATCTCTATGTTCGCTAAAAGTTTCGATACATCGATACCAATGCTAAAGGGATCCCAGCGAGTTCGTTCAAAAACCGGGGTCATTCAAGTCGGCCGGAAAGTGCTATCCTTATAATAATCGCCTGCAGCCCCAGTTATCCATTTGAACTCTGCAGACAAGTAGTAGGCAAGAAGACGTGGTGACTCCAAAGTTGTCATCCACAGCTGGCTAACGGCAGCACTGGGCGTCAGTACTTCAGCGATGAACAGTAACACGCAGCAAGAGAGGCGAAATAAATACTAGGTATGATACACATGACCAACCATCAATCCTATCGGTGTACATTCGGATCGTCACATAAATGTCTACTGCATCCCCTTGACACTCTTCGACTCATCAGGCATCGCTACTCGTGCGCCGAACCTCCTGCACTCCCTCCACCTCGTCCTGTCCCTCCTCACCCTCGTTTTCTTCCGCATCTGCAAACATGACCTCACTCACAGCACCGGCAGACCGTGACCCTAGACCGAACGCCGTATCGATATCGCTTCCTCGCCTCCCTTGGACGTCTCGTGCGTAAAGTGCCCGCAAGCTGATGATGAACCGGGGGACAAGAATATACGGCGGTGTTTGTTGTACCACGACCAGTACAACCTCCCAATTGTAAAATGAAATCAATCCCAAGCCACTCAGCATACTGAGGAGTGCATATAACAGGACACTTTCATGTGTGCGCGTGAGCCCTGTCGCACAGAAAGGGCGATTGGACATACACAATGAAGTAGACCATGCCGTCCCTTGCGAGAACGCGCATGTAGCGGTTGATCTGGAATGTTTTTGTCACTCTATACATTTGAAGTGACTCTTGAATGAATTTGTTAGCAGTAAGAAGACACATCAATGCACCAAGAGCCATCTGGATGGAATTTGTAACCACAGCTAGTGGAATGAGAGTGGCCCCAAATGAATCTTCACATAATGAAAACCAGAGCACTTGAGCAGTACCATCTATATGGCAGAGAGTAAATGTCCTGTCCCATTTTACACTTGACATGAAATCAAATTCACTCACATCTAGACCTGTTTTGAGCCTCTTGAACAATGTATGATGCAAGAAATAATATTGTTTCCAAGGTGAAGAATGCGAGGAGGGTCATGAAAACAAGCCATGATCGGTTGTATAATGCCCACACACGGAGGATCATCACCCCTACATCAATGATGTCAGTCCATACACTGCCAAGAGTAAGGGAGAAACTCACAATCTGTGACAAGCATAAAAATACAAAAACTCCATTCACTTGCAAGGCTAGTTATATAACCTGGGAAACAGTCCTGATCAGAATGATGATTGGAAACACCAATGAAATATAATCACATCTATTTCATGTAATTGTTTTTGTTAGGAGTGTTCACAGTAGAGGATAACACATAACACATAACACATACATCTATGGCAATTTAGATTTGTTAGCACCATCACTATTTCCAGAAACATAGAAAATCACCTCTGTAGGTCCAGGAAAGAATGAGGTCCCCCCTATAAAGGATTAGGTTGGAAGAGTACTCTAGTATTTTACATATGAAACACACAGATGGTACCACATCTAGTGCATGAATTAAAGAAATGGTTGATCACTATGAAGGGTGGTCACATACATTAGAGCAAACAACCCGCAATAACGAGCCTGAAATGAACAATATTCCACTCTCAATGACCATTGCAGACGTGATGAATGTTACGCACAAGGACAAACAATGTGGACACTCTTGTCCACGGTTTGTTCTGAAAACATGTCCACATCAGAACGTATCAACCAAAGAAATTCCCTGGTTACCCAGATGTATTCGACCTGAAATGTCATGAGTGATCGGATAATGCACACCCGGTGAGGCACACCTCGTTGGAAAATGTGAGGACTGGTGATGTGTGATGTTAGTCCAACCGCAATGTAATACAAAGGCACGAACTACTCACTGTAATCATATGCGATTACAGTGATAGTCACAACTACAACGAACGGTGAAATGAGTTTACAGAAAGAGAATAGATAACATACGGGATACATAATTATTCAGCAGAATGCCCGAAACAGCTTGTTGCAGCGTGGAGGCCATGGGTCCGATAAGAAGAGCCTGTTGGGGTAGAGAACTCCAAAGAGTGTCGAGCTGTAATATATACGGATGAATGCCACATCCATAAACCTATCAGACAAATAGGATGATGGAGATGATCCTGCAATCATTGGGCCAACAAGCACACGTCACATCAAGAACATGATCTAGAATAATTTCAGCCATTGGATCATGATCTATGAAATTTCCACGACCCACGGAGCACAGCCTTGGTGGCTAGTGGCAAACTTGAGTCCATGTTATCCGTCTCGTCCAGGATACTCCGTTCTCATTTCTATCCACGAGAGTCAAACAAATATGAGCACAGAAGATGCCGGAACACTGTACATACTACACATCGACGCCGGAAAAAAATCAAGAGGCCATTGTGCACAGCGCGCGTTAAACTGGAGTGGTAGATTCAGCATCACATCATGGATTCGGAAATGAGTCCACAGCAAGTGGTTGCTTTGCATCTTCCTGATCATGATCAGACAGCACACCATTCTGATCCGATTAACACACACGGTTCAAATTATACTTTGAGTCTGTGTCATGAAATCCGAGCATGGGCTGTGACGCATCAAGTAAAGAATGTGGACACATGATGTATCAAAGACGAATGCTGTCCACGAACACAGAACAGTAAACCATCTTGCTTGATCTATTGCAACGAAATTCCACACACTGCGCTATATTCCATACACTGCGCTAACCTCGTTGTACATTTGTGGTCACCAGTCATGCGCGTGGACGAAATATCCCGGTGTCAGTATTACGAAACCCTTGGGCCGGTGTACACGATCAACGGTTCTTGTCCGACCTGTATACACCAAACGCAAAGGAACGCAAGGCCTACGACAGGTTCCGAACCCCAGATGACCAGCGCGTACGTCCTCCGGGGAGCTCGGTACGGGCGGGAGTCTAAGAGAGAGCTGTACGGCTGCATGTGTCACAACGTGTGGAGTCCAGTATAGATTCGTACGGCGTTCACGCCGTCTGTGAGTCGCTCTGACTTCCGGAAGCACAGGCAGAACCATGGGCGATCAGAGAACCTTATGACGAGTTCGGCGTTCAGCATTCAGTTATGATAGCTAGTATAATTTACCTGAGATTTCCTACTGGTGTACGTTCGCAAACTCTCGATATGTGAATACTGGGGTGATACGGTCGTGTGTCCTACATGTTTCAGGTCTGGATAGACCAGCAACTGCGTTGTGCAACGATATTCGCGCTCAGCAAATAGCGTAAATAATCAACGTCCACGATATGCTCACCGGCGCGTCAGTCGCGTCCCTCAACACGGCACCCAAGGGCTTTTCTGCGTGATCTCCACTGAGTAATGGCGCACACTTGCAGAGGCTTCATGCTACAGACGTTGGAGAAAACGTTGTCAACGTTAGCGAATTAAATGGCCATTTGCAATGATTGTGAAGTCGACATCCTGGATTCTGTGGGGCGTCTCGAGTATATACACCAACCGAGATCTGGCAAGGAGCGAGAAAATCGAAATCCGTGAGAAAACATTGCCAGAATCCGTTATCTAATCAAGCATTCTTGGTATTTGCTACAAGTTTCAATTGATCAATACTAGTGCTAGAGGAATCTCGGCGAGGCCGTTCAAGAATCTGGGTAATTGTTATAAAGAACGAGCGAAACAGTAATCGCCTTCAATTCCAGCCATTGATTCGAATCCCGCAGACAAGTAGTAGGTAAGAAGACGCGGCGGAGGCATGCACTGAATATCGATGATTGGTAGGCTAATGGTAGCACGTAGCGCTCAAGAGAGGTGAAATCAGTAATTGGCACGACATATATATCCAACCATCAATGCATCATTCCTATCGCCATAGATTCACAGCATTACATGAATACAAGCAAGTCCAAGACTTCGACCCTTTGAACTCATCAGGCATCGCTACTCGCGCGTCGTACTTCCTGCACCCCCTCCACCTCTATTCCGTCGTCCTGTCCCTCTTCACCCCTGATCTCTTCAGCACCCGCAAACATGACCTCACTCAGAGCACCGGCAGACCGTGATCCTAAACCAAAGGCCGTATCGATATCGCCTTCTCGTCTGCCTTGAAGATCCCACGCATAAAGCTCCCGTAAGCCAAGGATGAACCGGGGGACAAGTGTGAAAGGAAGTATTTGTTGTGCCGCGACGAGTACCACTTGCCAATTGTAAACCGAAATCAATCCCATGTTACTCAGCACGTCAATGAGTGCGTATAATAGAATGCTGCCATAGTATAATATTAGCCCAGTCGTGAAGAAGAGAAAATAAAAAAGATAACCGGACGCACGCAACAAAGTAGACCGTTCCGTCCCTCACGAGAAGTCCCATGTAGCGTCCGAGTTGGAAGGATTTCGTCGCCCTATACACTTGAAGTGACTCCTTGATGGATCTTTTGGCAGTAAGAAGACACATCAATGTACTGAGAACGATTTGGGTAGATTCTACAACCACAGACGAGACGTCGGAGGCCGTGGTTACTACCGTACAAAACGAAAACCGGAGTACTTGAGCGGTACCAACTATGCCACAGAGAGTAGATGCCCTGTCAAATATTACACACGACACAAAGCCAATTTCACTCACATATGGACTTGCCTCGAATGTCCAAAAGAATGGCTGATACGAGGAATGATATTACTTCCACAGCAAAGAAGGTGAGGAGGGTCACAAGGACGAGCCGTGATCGGTTGTATAATGCCCACACGCGAAGGGTCATGACCACTACATCAACAGAGTCAGTCCGGTCAGTGAGATTAGCTAGAAAAATCTCACAGTCTGCAGCCCACAAAAAGATACTGAAGCTCCAATCATCCACGCGGTCGGTTATATAGCCTGGGAAATGATCTCAATCAGCGTAAAGGTCAGAAATGCCAACTGAACATATTCACATCTATTTCAATGTGATTGTTGCCTTTGGAAGTGTTCATAATAACAAATAATACATACACCTATGATATTTTGAATGTGTAAGTATCTTCGACATTTACTAAAGATGTAGAAACTTACGTTCGTAGGTCCACGAAGGAATGAACTCCCCCCTTTTCGGATCGGGTTAGGTGAGTACCTCAATATATCAAGTATGGAACGCACAGATAGAATTAAATCTAATGTAAAAATTAATAGACAATCGAGTATACAGTGAGCACGTACATGGCGGAACACAATCCACAGTAGCGCGCCTGAAAACGGATAGTGTTTCATTCTTGGTCAAACTCGACATCGTGGACGTGGAAGACGGTACATACAAGGACGAATAATGTAGATACCCATGACCATGGCTTGCTCTGCGGCCGGATCCGTATTAGAACGCATCAGCGAAATGGATGTATGTGATTACCCAGATGTATTCAACCTGGAAATGTTGTGGATAGTCATGATATGTATGGCGCATGCGAGACACACCTCGTTTGAAAATGTGAGGACTAGCGATGTGTGAGGTTGGTCCAACCGCAAAGAAACATAAAGGAATGTATTGCTCACAGTAATCATATCCGACAGCAGTGATGATTGCAACTACAAGAAACCATAAGATGAATGCACAGGAAGATAATAGAAGACATACGAGATACATAGTCATTCAGAAGAATCCCCTCAACAGCTTGTTGAAGTGCAGAGGACATGGGACTGATAAGAAAAGCTCGCTGAGGTAGTGGATTTCAGAGAGTGACGAGGGAATGTGTCACAGACGAATACCGAAGAGCAAGGTGCGCTCCCAAGTATCTAAAATTGATCGACAACGATGCGGGAAAACTTGGACGCCGACGCTTATTTCGCCTCTGTTTGTTTTCCTCTAGCGATGAGGCTCGGGTCAGGCCCACTAAAAAGGAAGCCTGATCCCTATCGGAGCTATTCTGATGACCATGAGTAAACAAATAACAGGTGTTCGTAGGCAGAACAGAGCGTACAAAGCAGCCAATGCATGGGCGTAAATTCTAAGGTGCCATATACCCAGGCTTCTGTGAATGTCCATGAGCATATTCACCGGTTGCACCAGTACACGAACATGTCTTTTGTTTATTGTGGGTCAGGGCTGACCAAAGATTCCCTGCCAGCGGGTCAGTAGCCACGTAGACCTATCAAAAGGGGTTAATAATATATCGAACCGCTTAGTACGATCACCTTTTATGGTCAAGGGAGCCTACTGGACGGTAATATTGCTAATACTTACCGATACCTTTCATTGGCAGAGAATGGCCCTAGCTGTGTGTTCTGCAAGGCTTGAAAAACCATGTTCTCGTCACGGAGCGCAGTGGACGGCGTGTGAACAAGCCTTCAATTCTCATCAACGAGTTCGACCACCACATCATGATACGCTTCCACAAGTGACACTCTGAAACTGAACATACACCGAGAATACGGTACAGTCCATATTGGATACAAGAGAGCTGGGCAATTGAGCCAAGGTACGTCACTCTCCCCTTCAATTATCCATCCCATATGACCCATAGCTCTGTAAGACCACTGAAGTCGTTCTCATACCAAGAGACGTCCTCACCTCACGACTCACGACCATGACGCAGAATCCATCAAACGATTGCTACTCATCTGTAGCAACTTCAGAGCCGTCCACGGGTCAAAACGCTCGGGGATTTTGGGGTGCGTTTTTCTTTCTATTGTCCGAACAACACCTGGGTGCAAATATAAGTGGTAGCTTCCCCTAGTGTCCCTAGTCCTGAAAGTGTTATGACGCGGTGAGTCGCGTGAATTTTGGAC
>JBBPTN010000204.1:0-31985 GCA_038094075.1 Xerocomus spinulosus | reverse complement strand
AATGCCTAGAAGGATAGAGGTAGTGGGCATGGCAAATGAAGGCCATATCAAGTACTAATACACCTTGAATACCAAAAGCTCAAAAACTGTTGCAATGAGGTCACCATCTTAAAATGGACATATCTCAAGAATCACTAATTCAGATTACATAATATAAGACTCTATGTTTAGCCAAGAGTGTAAACCTTAATTTGTCCCACTATGACTAAGTAGAATTCCCACACACTCAGACACTACACAGCACACAATTCAGGTTAGTGAAACATTGCAATGGTTTTTGAGGTCACTGTATATGTAAACATTAGAATATTATATAAGAAATCCCCTTAGCTCACAAAAACTGGACTTGTTCTCTTCTGTCTTCCCCAACCTTTTTTAAGCAATAAACTTACTTATATTGCATGATAATAGCCAGACTTGCTCATAAAGTCAATTGGGTCAGACACTCTGTAACAAGATTGAATACACTCCATTATGGTTCAGAGCATTTCTATGACTTTACAAATAGTAAAGAGATCAAAGAATAGGCTTAAAAAGTAATTCAAGTAAATATGAGACAGTCTGAAGTATATACATATAAATTGATACTGAATAGCAGAAATAGAAAATATATATCTATAGAAAAATTACCAATAAGTTCTAGATGAATAGTGGATAGTAGCCAACAAAGCAAACTAACAAGTAGACTACTAGGCCTATAATTTACTGTAGATATGTATGGGCTAAAAATGTAATTCTGAAACACTGAAAATTGAAATGGAATACTGTGGTTGGCTCTGAAAGACTATAGAAATAGCTGGTATAGTTGCAAGGAGCCATAGCATCCTGCCAAAATATTTGGCCTGAGTAGGAATAGGGGCTAGCACAAAGAATGATGATGATAAAAGTGAATCAAAGAGATGTTATCTTTGTACTATTACTTAAAATGTGTATGCTTATGATAGTTTTCATATAAAAAATGCTTACACTAGTTATGTGGACAAACACCTCTGATTAAACAGGTATCAAGAGGGCAATTGCCTAGAGTCACTTACCATGTGCATACAGTCCAACAAGTGCTCAGCATGATTCACATGTAATAGTTACAATTTCAAAAGCTATGGAACAAAACATAGGAACTACTCCCAACAGGAAATCCAAGAATCACCAAACAAAGCACCATCAATACCAGCTGTATAAGTGCTATGAGAAGATATGATTAAAGAGTGGATAGGTAGATGGATGTTCCTGTTCCAAGGAGCATGCCAACCCAAAACACCACTATTAGGAAGTAGAATCCAACCATCATTTACCTCAACACCACCCAAAGAAAAAAGTTCCTTCACCTTCCATGCCTTCATAGAACAGTCATAAGAGCCAGACACAATGTACCTGCCATCTGTGGAGTAGACAACAGAAGTGATATGATGTGTATGCCCCATGAATGGGCCAGCCACAGTCTGACCAGTAGTGATATCCCAAACTCTAATGGTCTTGTCATGTGAGCCAGAGACAATGTGCCTGCCATCTGGAGAGCATGAAACAGAAGTGACTTGATCTCTATGTCCCTGGAATGGACTAGATATCATCTGACCAGTAGTGGTATCCCAAACCCTAATGGTCTTGTCACCTGAACCAGAGACAATGTGTCTTCCATTTGAGGAGCATGCAACAGAATAGACAGAATCTGTGTGTCCCTGGAATGAATCTGCCACACTCTGACCAGTAATGATATCCCAGACCCTAATGGTCTTGTCACCTGAGCCAGAAACAATGTGCCTGCCATCTGAAGAGTATGCAACAGAATAGACAGAACCTGTGTGTCCCTGGAATGGACCAGCCATGATCTGACCAGTAGTGGCATTCCAAACTATAATGGTCATGTCATGTGAGCCAGAGACAATGTACCTGCCATTTGGGGAGTAGGAAACAGAAGTTATCTTGTCTGTACGTCCCAGGAATGGACCTGCTGCAGTTTGACCAGTGGTGGCATCCCAAACCCTAATTGTCTTGTCATATGAGCCAGAGACAATATTCTTGCTATCTGAGGAGTAGGCAACAGAAGTGATACAGTCTGTGTGCCCTAGAAATGAATCTGCTACAATCTGACCAGTGGTGGCATCCCAAATTTGGATAGCCTTGTTAAAAAAGCCACAGACAATATGCTTGCCATTAGGGGAGTAGGCAATAGATGTGATCCAGTCTGTATGTTCCTGGTATGGATCTCCCATAGTTTGACAAGTAGTGGCATTCCAAACCATGATGTTCATATCATGTGAGCCAGAAATAATGTACCTGCCACTTGGGGAGTAGACAACAGAAGTTATCTTATCTGTATGTCCCTGGAATGGGCCTGCCACAGTTTGACAAGTGATGGTATCCCAAATCCTAATGGTCTTGTCATATGAGCCAGAGACAATGTGCTGGCCATCTGGGGAGTAGGCAATAGAACTGATACAATCTGTATGCCCTAGGAATGGACCAGCCACACTCTGACCAGTAGCAGCATCCCAATCTCTAATGGTCTTGTCATATGAACCAGAGACAATATACCTGCCATCTGGGGAGTACACAACAGAAGTGATCCAATCTGTATGTCCCAGGAATGGACCTGCCACAGTCTGGCCAGTGGTGGAATCCCAAACTCTAATGGTCTTGTCATAAGAACCAGAGACAATGTGCTTGCCAGCTGGGGAGTAGGCAACAGAAGTGACAAAATCTGTGTGTCCCTGCAATGGGCCTGCTACACTCTGACCAGTAGTGACATCCCAAACCCTGATGGTTTTGTCCCCTGAACCAGAAGCAATATGTCTTCCATCTGGGGAGCATGCAACAGAATAGACAGAATCTGTGTGTCCCTGGAATGGATCTGCCACACTCTGACCAGTAATAGCATTCCAAACCCTAATGGTCTTGTCATCTGAGCCAGAGACAATGTGCTTGCTATCTGAGGAGTAGGCAACAGAATAGACAGAACCTGTATGCCCCTGGAAAGGACCTCCTATGGTCTGACCAGTGATGGTATCCCAAACCCTTATGGTTCTATCATATGAGCCAGAGGCAATATGCCTGCCATCTGGAGAACAAACAACAGAACTGATGGAATCTAAGTGTCCTTGCAGGTTTAGAACCTCTGCTGGCCAGGTAGCTGGATGTCCAGAGGAAAGGGAAGTGTGTCTCTGAAGATGGTCTACCCAGAGTTTACAGAGTGGGGAGCTGGTTGGGGTCTGAGGCATGGCTGATAAATACAGGTGAGGAGTAGATTGTCTCAGAACAGGTGAAAACACTTGGATAAATTGGGATGCTTCCAGTGCCAATGTGGCAACCTCCTGGCTCTGGTGTCCACATCTGTGAGTACACTTTACTTTGATTACCATTTTCACTCACCTTGGCCCAAGTGCTTAGGATGTTGCAGGTCTTCTGGGCAGATTGGATGGGAGAAAGTGGGGAGGACAGGGAGAGCAAGCTGATGGCTTCAAGCCAGTATGGAAAGAAATCTTGGAAAAAAAGAGTTACATCATCCAGCAAACCTGGTGTGCAAGGGGTATGTTGCAGGTGGTCCATCCAGTATTGGCATGAATATGATAGGTGAGGGGGAATGGCCTTCTTCACACGAAGGGCAAGGTCTGGAACAGCATTGTTACGGAGTCGAGAGTCTTTGAGGTCACAGATATTGAACCTGAGCATATTTCGCATGCATGTCAGCAATGCATTTCCGAGATACAGGGTGTGGTGGGATAAGATGGGGACGTGGAAGGTTGAACTACGACTCTCATCGAGTAGGAAGTTGCGAAATGATGTGTGAAGTGGGCGGATGGGTGTTTCTTCGTCATGCACCCCTTCCAACAGTGATCCCATTAACTTGATGACGTTTTTCACTTCCAAACCTTTATTTGTGTCGAACAGTGCAGAAAGGGATATGAGGGGGAGTGGTTCACACAACGCGAGTATGACAGCCATCACGTCTCGAAAGGACTGCTGAGACTGATGGAACATGAACAGCCGACTTAGTATGGTGTCGTAGAGCTTGTCTAATGGATGAAAGGAGTGAGAGTTATCACTCTCCAGAAGTAATTTCAGCTGCTCATGGGGGTTCGTCCCAACCTGAATAAATTTACACGCAGTTGCGGCCCACTGAAAGAGATGCTGCGAATGATCGACAAGAAGTCGACACCACTCTCGATTAGGCCACGATGAGTCAAGTTCGAGAAGATCGTAAAGGGAACGACGGATGAACTTCTCCAGGTCTCTGTCAGTCGTCTCCTCTGGAATGTCTCCCATTCGTTTGTGAAGCAAGTGGGGGCTAGACGGGAAGTTGGCGAGGATGTCGCTCTCTGGCCGAGCCGTGATGAGGAATCGAAGGTTTTTAGGGAGTGCATCATCCGCAATTTGCTCTGCAATCACTTTCAAAAGGTATCGCCGACTACATTGATCTCCACTTTCATCGAGGGCATCGATGACAATCAGCAACTGAGGCCCGGTGACGCCGAGGCGCTTGTAAGGTTCGACGATGAATCGTTTCAATTGCTCCAGTGGTGATGTCGATGTCCGTAGAGACCGATTGTCTTCCACTATCGTCCATAGGGCAGACTTCAAATGTGGATCATGGTCGCAGAGGTCACGTGCGATGGTGCTAAAGAGATTGCTTGGGTTTCGTCTCTGAACGTCGGTGCTGGAGAAGCAATATGACGAGCCCAGCATCCCATGCTCGTCGTACAGTTGAGCGATAGAATGGGCAACCGCAGACTTGCCCGATCCGGCCACCCCAGTGAGGAGGCACACACGTGGTGCGTCTTCAGCAGGATTGTTCAAGATGTCGCAAATCTCCCGCAGGAGTGACTCGCGAGTTCCGGGTAAGCAGCCACTTTCCCTTCTATATCTAGCTCCCGATGCGTACTGCATTTCATTCAGAACGGCGGATTCCACTATGTCGCATGAAACGTCGGATCGTGGACAAAGAAGGTTGACACCCACCGACATTCTCCACCATGTCAACGATACGCAAAAGCATGATCTTATTGTGGCGTGTAACACCCTCCAAGAATGCAGCTTTGAGCTCGCGCAACTTGTTCTCGTAACACGTGATTCTTGCATCAACATCAGAGATCGTGTATTTCAGGGTATGGGTCCCTACATGTAAATGTCAGTACTTTGATTGTAAACCTGAGCCTATGACAACGAACAGCTCTTTGGTTTGGTGTATTCGGAGACGAATCGGCCACATTCCGTCACCTGCTGGAGGAAAAGCGTAATGATTTTGACATGCGCCTCAATCGTCTTCTTTGATTCAGCGTAGTGAACGAACGCAAAGGCATCGCTCATCGTGACTGCTAAGCGAATGATACTGCCATCGCAGTATTTCTGATTCATCAACACCTGCATGAATCTCTAGTATCAATCAGCGAGAGTACAAATAAACGAACCTTGTTCACAGCTGATAAGATAGAGGATGTCATCAACGCATACGGATGAATCTACGAGATAATACTTGAATAGTGGGTAAATTTGAAGGGATACGAAATACCTCTACAATATCGGTTACCATCAAGTTGAACAGCTCTACCCTAATCAACAGGACACCCCACGTAGTCTCGAGTGTCTGTCTCTTTGTGACAACGTTTGTGCCAGTATCGGTCGCTGTGCCAAGGGAACCAATAGCCGCCGGAATGGGATCAAGGGCACAAGCTGCTTCCGTTGCCTGGTTGACGGCTTGGACCTCGTCCAGGACAACGGCCCGAACAGTGAAGGCAAACTTGATTGTAACGTCGGAAAGATCGGTCCCATCGAGTGTATTCTTGCGGAGGGGTTCATCAAACACTTTAACCACAAGCATCGTATCAACAGAATACTATGACGAAGGTGCCACGCACTGTCATTGTCCAATTTTTTTACTATTTCCTCGAACGTGTGGGTGAGAGTTCCGACGAGTGTATCCCGGGAAGGAATGCGCTTCTGGTAAACATTCACTATTAAGACGGACGAATCTTCCCCTCCACTGCCAACACTCAGTATTTCAGCATTCTCGGGCAAAGCAAAAGGGAATATACGAACAAGAATATTTTTTCCTCCCAACAAGTGCGTTTCCCCTTCTCTTGAGCCGTGGTCGTCGACTGACGAGCGTTGCCAACTAAGAACTGGATGTAGTATTTTCGGTTTGGAAGCAATCTGCGTTTATTCTGTTGCGAGTGAAGTTCGATGCCTGGAAACATGCTAGCTCGCATGTAAGCGCTTGAAGCTCAGCACCACGGACGCACTTTGGATAGTGACCATCTTGGTGCTGGAGACCACAATCAATACGTTATTCCCCACAAAATCATGATAGTATTGAATACATACACGAGGGGATCCATGCCTTCAAGATGTCGACTGAATATATCCTTCGAAACAGAAGATGGGCGTACGAGAGTGGGAATCGTTGGCGTGCGTTGCAGCTCTCAACCGCACTTGGACCGAGGGTCTCGTCCCAGAACATTCCCTAAAATAATGATGCAAATACAGCTGCCCTGCTTGTCCCACCAGCAACGGTGTACATCATTCTCACAATTTACAAGGTAGTCCGTGCCACTATGGATACGCATCCCAGCATGATATCTACACGCTGTTCTGCTTTGCCACAAGCATGATGTATACTCGGCCCAGAGGCCAAAGACGCGCAGAACCATGATTGACCGACGTGACTACCGCCGCTAAGTTAAACGGCTAAAGAATGGATCGATGCAGACAGGATACAGTATTCCAGCACCCCACCATCATTCTTGCCTATCAAACAGCTCTTCGCTTACTGTTCTAGTTCTCACCTGCACTTCTCATCGCCGCCACAATCAATGTAAAAAACAAAGCAACGGATAGATACACTCAGCGAAAAGTCCAGCGACACCAATCCGGGCGTTCGCACTTGGCATACCGCTTCTCTGCCTCCCACCCAGGCTCGTCTGAAAACAGGCTGCGCAGCGCCAAAACGGCGACCCCAACGAGACTCGGGATAACGAGCACGGTCATGTACGGATGTGCAACGATCGAGGCCTCTATGCGAACGAGCCTTGAGTTGAGCTGTTATAATATTCACAATGACCAAGAAAAAGAAAAACACACATGGACACCCCACTCGAGCATATTTTGCGAATGTTTTGGACGGGCAGCGTCCGCAAAGATCGCACCCAATGCCGACCCAACGCTCACCGAGTTCAGCGCGATCGCATGTCCAGATCCATCCTTATCATAGTGTACCAAACGCGTCAACGACACCCTACACCGACAGACGTGCACTCACCTCGTCGACGGGCTCCGTTCCCACCTATTTGCCGTACATGTCCTTGAGCCACTTGTACCACTGATTTGCGTCCACCCACCTGAACACCACGTCCCGGGTAGTGCCTGGCCCAGCGTCCAGCCGTTCTGCTACAGCCCGCGCACGCAACTGCCACTTTTGTGTTGTCGTGCTCCCGGTGTTGCCACGATCACTACAAGCGGTTTATGCGGGGCGTAGCCACTTCGCTTATGAGACTATGCTCGCCGGAGGCTACTAGACGACGCTTCAAGTGGACTGTTCGCAATTCAACTTAGGATGTGGAACAAGGCTGGACAGCAGAAAGGTAACACTTTTTGAGACTGCATTTGCTCTGTGTTGACACTTGGACAGGCGACCTCGCGTCAATTCCGACGTCTCCTGCTTCGTCAATCAGCGGTTTCTGTAACCCTTCGTTGCCAGTCACGCAGAATCCATCCAAGCCTGACATCACAACCGCACTATCATGGTTTGATCGTCTGCTCCAGCAACCTACATCATCTCCTCACAGTGACGAACCCACTCAAAACCCTTCCCGCCCTGACCAAATTTGCTGGAACGTCATGCTGGATGCCCTCATAGAGGCCTCGTCTGAGCAAAGCGAATACCTTGAACATCTCAACAGATTGTTCGACACCCTTGTCGACTGTGCACCAAAGGATCGCCTGGGCATCAAAGTCTCGGACACATTCATGGTCCCTGGCTGTCTAGATACCATTCCGGTCACCTCCCCACTCACTCTTGCTCTGGAAAGGATGCTACCAATGATTCCCTTCGTTGCGTGGCTCGGCTCGCCTACTGCGCCCTCGATTGCCCGTCCACTTGTACAAGCCTACTTGTCTGCTCCCCGGAAACTTGGATCTGCTACGGATCTAGAGACAATTTTACTTTCTGCACTTTCACTCCCGTAGACCCCTCTAATCCCGACCACATATACCGGTCTGATGCCACTCCTACGAGCCATAAACGATGCAGGTGTTGAATTCCAAGCGCCTAGCAAAGTTCGAGTCGCACTGATGGATTCCCTCTACTCTACTTACGGCGAGCGCGAGGTTTCTCGGTTTTTGGATAGCCTTGCGGGGTCATTCAACTCTCTCAGGATTCCCCTCGCCGAGCGAACGAACGAGAGCGATGTGTCTCGGCCTGTACTCCCACCCCCCTCTGCCGAATTTCCGCCGCCTCCAATGCAAATTTACATCGACGCAGAACTCAGCCGGCAGATCGACCAATGGTTCCCTTCGCACCCATCGGTTACGGTCAATGACAGTTTCAACACTCTCCAGGCAGCGATATCTGGGAACCCACCTCGTTATCCGCATCCTGCCATTCTGGGGAAGCTGATCAACGGACTCGGATGCATTGGCAATATTGCTGCAGTGCAGTCGGTCTATTCAATCGCAAGCATGGTTCCAGATCGAAGACAACATGGTCATTGCTTATGCGCATGGAGGTGACATGGATGCTGCGTTTGCGCACCGGAATCGGATCACTACCGCGGGTGGTGTTCCCTCACCAGATACATATGGGTCCTTGATCGAGTGCGTCAAGGATACGACCGACGACACCTCCAACGCCATGGCTCTCTTTACGGAATGTCAGATGCTTGGAACGAAGCCCAATGTCTACCTGTACAACACAATCATTTCCAAGCTCGCCAAGGCGCGCAAGGCGGACTTTGCACTCGACCTCTTCCAACAAATGAAGGCCAACCCGTCTCTTCGCCCGTCGTCCATTACTTATGGTGCTGTGATTGCTGCTTGCGCGAGGGTCGGCGATGCCGTAGCTGCTGAAAGGTTGTTTGTGGAAATGGAGAGTCAACCGAACTTCGAGCCTCGGATTCCTCCCTACAACACGATGATGCAATTGTACACGCATACAAAGCCGGACAGAGAGAAGGTGTTGTTCTTCCTGAACAAGATGACGGAGGCAAAGGTTCAGCCGTCCGCGCATACATACAAAGTAAGCTGTCCGTCCGCGGTCCCTTTATCGTGTCTAAAATGTATCTTAGCTCCTCATTGATGCGTACGGAACTATTGAGCCTGTTGCAGCCATGGAGGCAACGTTTGAGTGTGTCGGGCCGAATCGCCAGGTTCGCCTTCAGAGAAACCATTGGGCAGCACTCATCAACGCTTACGGGTGTGTATTGAAGGACGCTGACATGGCTATCATCGTATTTGAATCAATTTCCTCGCATCTTTCTGCGCAAAATAGTCCGACTCCCCTTCCGATGCTTCTCGCACCAGAAGCGGTATACAACTGGATACGAGGCATTATGTTCGATGTTTCGGTCGCACCATCGGGCCAGTCGCCTTCGTCATCGCAACCTGATTCACCAGCCTCGTCGTCTTCCTGATGTTTTTATCCGCACTGCATTCACGCATCATGCATACCGATGGGTGGGGGCGCTCGTCTGTCGTTCCACACATCCCAAAAAACCATCTGAATAATTTCATGTGCTTAATGAATTATGAGATGGCACCTCCTCAAAAATCTCACTTGGTCTTCAGCTTCATAGCCCAATCTGCTCTCATTATTGGCTGGAAGGAGTTCAAAGTCTCCGAGTACTGCAGCGTGGATCAAAGGGCACTCTGAGTCAGAAGCAGACCACTGCACAGGTGCCTGTCCTCGGTTCAGGTATCAGACTTAAAGTACTGGTTTGTCCTTGAATATGGAACATTCCTGACAGATCACCCCCCAGAGCCAAGTTGTGGGACACCCCGTCGAGACGTCCTGCACCATCACCAATCTCACGAACAAAATCACGATGGCACCTGGGATCGGTCAGGATCGGTATCCCAGGTGCATGGGCACGTTTCACATCGTCAATGCGCTGCGGAAATTTTTGGCCTTATCAACACTCATCAAACCGTTTTTGATTGTGGTGACGTTGTCTAGAATGGTGCGAGGGAAGCGTGTTACAGAGATGTCAGCCTAGATCCCAGCGGAGAACTTGCTGGCCGTGTTTTGTGGGCGTTGCTGTGCGGAATCCGCAGGTAGTGCGGCATAGACATGCGATAGATGTTTCAGACCGCTTCGTTGATGGAAGGAGCGTTAATCTACTCTCCATTATTTGAAAAACGGACTGCATTCGGTGCTGTTGAGGGAGACGCGATGATACATATTGTTGGGTACAACAACACTGAAAGGTGGATCCTTGCGTGGGCGTCACCTGGACCCACAAACCGCCTTGTGGTGGCGACCGTTTGGTAAAGATGGCACAATAGAAATGCATTTGACGTACCTCGACATACATGGTCAAGTGTGGCGTCGATAAGAACGTTCTCCAACGCTTTACGTCCCCTAGCTTGCGCCCACTTGGCTGGTGCGAGCTGCAGCGTCACAGTATCCAGCGACCATCGATCAATTGCGAAGAAATACGACACTACATGGTACGCAAGCTAGACAACGCGCCACGATTAGACATATAGCTGCCACGTCGAACCGACGCGGGTGGTGACCAGGATTAGGTCTGATCACGTACCTGCAGACAGGGATTCGGGACCAGGCGTGCGTCAAAGAAGCGATCAAATGCATCTTACCTGACGTTGAAGGGGGCTATACCACTTTAAAATCAGTAACGTCCTTTAAAAGATAACAACGGCTTACACAGGTAGGCAGAGTCGAAGGACCTCTGGTACAGCAGCCGTGGATAAGAATACACATACTTAGAAGAGTTGTGCACTGTTGATAAACGTCCTCAAATACTTCATCTCCTGCTTATCGTCATGCGTCAGCTGGTCAGAAACACCTTTCTTGGGAACAAATTCCTCTCTCAACCGTGAGAACCTCTGAATACTGAAAGAGCGTGTAGACTGCAGACGTCAGCGTCGAAGAGGTCTCGGTACACGAATAAAAGTGTGATTAGGACGCAAACTACCATGTCACGTCATAGAATCAACTTACTGTATCACTACCAACAATCATGGTGTTCAGTGTCTCGTCCCGGATATTTGTTGGATATGATGACTGCCACGATCAATATGCCAACATCATGCATCGTACTTGTAAAGGTCACGACCCTGGGTACAATTCGACGAATGTTTCGAGAATGTTTCCCCTTCCTCGGCCACTTTCGTTTTGTTATTGGAGCCTAGTCCTTGATGTCTCTGTTTACGCTTCTTCGTGAGCGTGTCTGCGGTGATTGGGTCCATGGAATTGTTGCAAATGTTCATGCGCCCCTCGACTTGTCCCGGAAAAGCGCCGGGGTGATCCAAAGTTGTCCCAACGGGTCATGACCGCCTGTGGCCTTGTAATCGCGCAGATGAACTGATGGGCCGAATGATTCAGGAACGCTGGATCCTCGGTCAGCGAGCAACAGGATGAAAAGGTCAGTTGAGTATCTGAACGTTTTTCCTGAAGAGAAACGCGGTTGCCGGGTCGAGCGTGAAGCGGGTGACGAAGCCTTGAGAATTGACGGAGTTGCCTTGACGGAGGCAAACCTTCATTTGGTGGGTCGCGTCTTGGGCATGTTTATCGATGTCAGAGTCGCTAATGCGATCTCGAACAAAGAACAGGCGGGTCGTTGTGTGACGAAATCCGCCAGATATACCTATCAGTACATTGAGAGGATCAGGGACGCCATTTTGCGCATACCATCAAATATCGCCTGCACACAAACGCAGTGAGTCCGCGCAGTCGTGTGCGTGTAAAAGGACACTATCAGAATTGAGAATGCAAATCCCCAAAAGAGAGTTAGATTGAACTTTTCAGCGTCTGAGGATTTACACAGACCACCATGCAACACACCCTTCAATTTGGTAAACTGCATCAACAGAATCGCCTGAGTTTAGAGTGTCTGAGGTCTCTGAGACAGTGAGTAGTGACAGCATGCTTACAGCAAAGCTGGGAATCCGTGTACAGCGGATACGTGCCTATAATATGATGTAGAACTGCCACCATGTAAATTTTGAGGACGAACTTGAAGCGGGTGAGGGACAGGGCCAACCAACTTGGCAGCTACTAGGTAGTGGCGGAAATTGCGTCGTCCTAGGAAATGCGGCAGCGTCACGGGTTTCAGGATATGTATTCGATTAAACTACCCATGAGTTACTATGAACGTTAACTCTTTTGCATCCTACATCGGAAAGGTTAGTAAGAGTCATTACAAGTACTGGGCCGTACTAGAAAGACATCGGAGTGCCTCGGTCCAAGTGCGGTCTATCATTGCAATCGCACCCACACACGTTGTCTTACTCAACCACTTCTATCCTCATAGCCCCCATCTTCGCAAGGAATACACCAGTCGAGTTCAAAGAATGGATCCCATTAGGTACGAGCTATTATCATGGTTTCATGGTGAATAATATGCTGATTGTGGTCTCAAGGTCCAGGTTGGTCTCTATTCAAGGTGCGCCTGTGGTGCTGAGTTTCTTCTTCCAAGCGAGCTAGCGTGTTTTTAGATATCGAACTTCGCTCTCAACAGAGTAGGACCAATCTACTTCCGAACAAAAGATACTACGTCCAGTTCTTAATCGGCAACGATGCTCGGTTGTCAACCGTGGTTACTAAAGAGAAGGAAAAATGCATTCGTTGGGAGGAAAAGCTAACTTTGTTCGCACATGCCCTTTTGCTTTACTCGAGAATACTGAATGTTAGCAGCACAGGGGATGATTCGTCTGTCTTACTCCTGAATGTTTACCAGAAAAACTGTTCTTCCTTAACACGGGACAAGCTCATTGGGACCCTCACCAACACGTTCGAGGAAATGAGGAGAAAATTGAACAATAACAGTACGTAAAACCTCTGTAGCATGCGGTCTGCTGATGCGATCTTCGTGATCAAAGTGATTGAGGAACACCTCTCCAACAATGCATTGGATAGGTCCGAGCTTTCCGATGTGATAATCAAGTTTTCATGTGCTGTTCGGGCTGTTGCTGTGGACGAGGTCGAAGCTACTGCTGCAGTCAACCAGGCAACAGAAGCAATTTGTGCGATTGGTCCCATCCCGGTGGCTATCGATCTCCTCGGTACAGCGATCAACACTGGCACAAACGTTGTCACAGAGGCACAGACGCTCGAGACCACTTGGGGTGTCCTGTTGGATAGGCTGGAGCTATTTAACTCGATCGCAACCCAAATAGCAGAGGTAGTTTGTGTCCTTTTAGACCGATTTACCATCTAAATGATAACATATAGATTCATCCGTATGCTTCGATGGCGTGGTCTATCATATCAGCTGCGAACAGGGTTTGTCTACTCGTACTCTCACTATCAGTATTGATGATCCATGCAGGTACTGATAAATCAAAAAAATCGCGATGACCAGGTCGTTCGCCTAGCAGGCACGATGAGCGATGTCTTCGCATTTGTGAAGGATGCTGAACCATTGAAGAGAATCAAGGCGCATGTCGAGATCATCAAACTTATTCTCCAGCAGGTGGCGGAATGCGGCTATTTCATCACCGAGTACACTAAGCAAAATAGCTTCTGTTCGTTGTCACAGTTTCTACAATATTTACAATCAAGGTACTGACATTTGCATCCAGGGACTCGTACTCTTAAATATACGATCTCTGATGTTGATGCAAGAATCACGGGTTACGAGAATAAGTTGCGCGAGCTCAAGGCCGCATTCTTGGAGGGTGTTGCGCTCCACAGTGGGATAAGGATTGTTCGTATCGTTGACGTGGTGGAGGACGCTGGTAGGTGTCAACCTTTTTTGTCCATGGTTCGACATTTCACGGGACACAGCGACATCCATCGACCTTAACGACATGCGGTACGCATATGGAGCTGGATACGAAGAGGACAAAGGATGCCTGCCTGGCACTCGTGAATCACTCCTGCGGGAGATTTGCGACATTTTGAATAATCCCGATGAAGACGCACCTCGTATATGCCTCCTCACTGGGGTGGCCGGATCGGGAAAGTCTGCGGTTGCCCATTCTATCGCTCGACTTTATGAGGAGCATAAAATGCTTGGCTCGTCATATTGCTTCTCCAGCTCCGACGTTGAGAAACGGAACCCAGGCAACCTATTCAGTACCATAGCACGTGACCTCTGCGACCATGATCCTCATTTCAAGTCTGCCCTATGGTCGGTTGTGAAAGGCAATCGAGCTCGGAGGACATCGACATCGCCATTGGAGCAATTGAAACAGTTCCTAGTTGAACCTTATAAGAACCTCGGTGTCAATGGGCCTC
The DNA here is from genome assembly GCA_038094075.1 of Xerocomus spinulosus. Taxonomy (NCBI): domain Eukaryota; kingdom Fungi; phylum Basidiomycota; class Agaricomycetes; order Boletales; family Boletaceae; genus Xerocomus; species Xerocomus spinulosus. Next base: position 17,578 of record JBBPTN010000204.1, on the reverse strand, counting down.
GGTTAGTGATCGTCATTGACACTCTCAGTGAAAGTGGAGATCAAGATAGTCGGCGGTCACTATTGGAAGCGATTGGAAAGCGAGTCGCTGATGATACACTGCCAAGAAATCTTCGCTTCCTCATCACGGCTCGGCCCGAGGAAGACATCGTTGCCAAACTTCGGTCTGGCCCCCACTTATCTCACATACGAATGGGAGATATTCCAGAAGAGGTGATTGATGGAGACCTGGAGAAGTTCATTAGCCACTCCCTTGACGAGCATTGCAAACTAATGCCTGATCGAGAGTGGTGTCGACTTCTTGTTCAACATTCACAACATCTCTTTCAGTGGGCTGCGACCGCATGCAAATATATTCGGGATGGGGATCCCCACAAACGGCTGGAATTACTCTTGTACGGTGACAGGAATGACGCCGTTCATCCACTGGACAAGCTATACAACGCCATCCTTCGTCGACTGTTCGTGTCGAATAATATGCGGCGCACCTTCCGGGATGTGATGGCTGTCATACTCACATTGCACGAGCCTCTCTCTCTTGCATCCCTTTCCGTGCTTTTTGACTCAAATAAAGATCTGAAGCTGGAATACATTGAGCGAATGGGATCGCTGTTGGATGGGGTATTTGACAAGGAAAAGCCCATTCGCCCTCTTCACACATCATTCCGCGACTTCTTACTTGATAAGAGTCGCAGTTCGATATTCCATGTCCGCATCCTACCCCGCCACTCCAAGTGTCTTGGACGCGCGTTGTTGATGTGCATGCAAAACATGCTCAGGTTTAATATCTGTGACCTCAAGGACTCTCGACTCCGTAATGATGCTGTTCCTGACCTTGCTGTTCGTGTAAAGAAGGCCATCCCCCCTCATTTATCATATTCATGCCGATACTGGATGGACCACCTGCAACATACACCTTGTAAATTGGGATTGCTGAGTGATGTGACAACTTTTTTCAAGGATTTCTTCCCATTCTGGCTTGAAGCCATCAGCCTGCTCTCCCTGTCCTCTCCACTGGCTCCCATCCTATCTGCTCAGAAGGCCTGCACTCTTCTTAACACTTGGGCTATGGTAAGTTAAATGATGATGATGAGTGAAGTGCACTAACAAGGATCAATAGAACCATGAGATTGCCACATTAGCATCAGAAGCATCCCAATTCATTCAAGTGTTTTCCCCTGTCCTAAGAGTATCTACCCCACACCTGTATTTATCAGCCTTGCCCCAGACTCCAACCAGCTCTCCACTCTGTAAACTCTGGGTTGACCATCTTCAGAAGCATGCCTCCCTTTCCTCTGGACATCCAGCTACTTGGCCAGAAAAAGTTCATATCCTGCAAGGACATACACATTCTGTCTGTTCAGTTGCTTATTCTCCAGATGGCAACCAAATTGTCTCTGGTTCTCATGACAAGACCATTAGGGTGTGGGATGCCACCACTGGCCAGATTGTGGCAGGTCCAATTCAGGGACACACAGATTGTGTTAGTTCTGTTGCCTACTCACCAGATGGCAAACACATTGTTTCTGGCTCACATGACAAGACCATCAGAGTTTGGGATGCCATTACTGGTCAGACTGTGGCAGGCCCATTTCAAGGGCATACAGAGCAAATCAATTCTGTTGCCTACTCTCCTGATGGAAAGTACATTGTCTCTGGCTCAGTTGACAAGACTATTAGAGTGTGGGATGCTATCATTGGTCAGGCTATAGCAGGTCCATTTCAGGGGCATACAGATGAGATCACTTGTATTGCCTACTCCTCAGATGGCAAGCACATTGTTTCTGGCTCAGTTGACAAGACCATTAGGATGTGGAATGCAACCACTGGCCAGACTGTGGCAGGTCCATTCCAGGGGCATACTGATGGCATCACTTCTGTTGCTTACTCCCCGGATGATGCCTTTATTGTCTCTGGCTCAGTTGATAGGACCATTATAGTTTGGGATGCCACTACTGGTCAAGCTATGGTGGATCCATTTCTGGGGCATATGGATCAGATCAATTCTGTTGTCTACTCCCCAGATGGTGGGCACATTGTTTCTGGATCAGCTGATGGGACTGTCATAATTTGGGATGCCACCTCTGGCAAGTTTGTGGCAGATCCATTCTTTGGGCAAGCAGAGGCAGTCAATTCTGTTGCCTACTCTCCAAATGGCAAATATATTGTCTCTGGTTCTTTTGATCAAGCTGTTAGAGTTTGGAATGCTACCACTAGCCAGTCTGTGGCAGGTCCAACCCAGGTACATGCATATTGTGCCAATTCTATTGTCTTCTCTCCAAATGCCAGACATATTGTCTCTGGCTCAGATTATTTCACCATTATGGTCTGGGATGCCACCACTGGTCAAGCTATGGCAGATCATTTCCAGGGACACACAGATTACATCAGTTGTGTTGCTTACTCCTCAAATGGCAGTCACATTGTCTCTGGCTCAGATGACCAGACTGTTATAGTTTGGGATGCCACCACTGGCCAGATTGTGGCAGGTCCACTTCAGGGACACACAGAATGTATTGTTTGTGTTGCTTACTCCCCAGATGGCAGGCATGTTGTCTCTGGTTCAACTAATGAGACCATAATCTGGGATACCATCACTTGCCAGGCTGTGGTACACCTAATCCAGAGGCATGAAGATGTCATTACATCTGCTGTCTATTCTCCAGATGGCCAGCACATTGTCTGTGGCTTTAATGATGCAACCATTAGAGAGTGGGATGTCACCACTAGTCAAATTGTGGCAAAATTTATAGGGCATACAGATTGTGTTAGTTCTATTGCCTACTCACCAGATGGCAAGCACATTGTTTCTGGCTCACATGACAAGACCATTAGAGTTTGGGATGCCATCACTGGTCAGACTGTGGCAGGCCCATTTCAAGGGCATACAGAGCAAATCAGTTCTGTTGCCTACTCTCCTGATGGAAAGTACATTGTCTCTGGCTCAAATGACAAGACCATTAGGATTTGGAATTCCATCACTGGTCAAACTGTGGTAGATCCATTTCATGGGCATAGAAACATGATTTCTTCTGTTGCCTTCTCTTCAGATGGTGAATACATTGCCTCTACCTCTCAAGACTCTGTGATAGTGTGGAAGGTGAAGGAATACCTCTCTTTGGGCAATTTAAAAACATATGATGGTTGGTTTTTACTCCCTGATGGTGGTGTCTTGGGCTGGCAAGCTCTTTGGAACAGAGATATCTATTCTCCTATACATTCTTTGATCATGTCTATCTATGGCACTTATGTTGCTGATATTGATATCTCTATGCTTGCAGAGTCCTGGTTTTCTTGCTGGAAGTAATTTGTATAATTTGTACTTTCTGCATCTGTATGTGTATTGAATGGTTTCTTCAATCTGGCAGATTGTATGTACTGAATTAGTAAAACACTGATTTAGGTGTATAATAACCATCTTCAGTAATGCATGGAAATAAGTATACTGAGCAACAAAACTATCCTAGTCTTGATTACATTTTGATTGTTGAATGAATAAATAGAGACTATCTAGTCATAAGTGTAGTGTATGTAAACACTTGATAACAATCATGTGTACATTGGGAATGACCAATATATATGACTGGTTGTTCTATCTGAATCATAGGTAGAGTTGTTCATAAGGATGTACAGCTTGTTACACTGAACGCACACTTGTGTCATTCAACAACCTCTCAACGGTTAGACACTCACGAAGAGGTCTACAGAATCCATTGAGCTAGGAGATCGGGTCAAGGACAGAGCGATAGAGACACAGATTCTGAGGCAAACTCAGAAGACAAAGGCAGAGGCAAGGTGAGGACTCAGAGAACTCAGAGAGCAGAGAGGACACAAGAAATGCATATGATTGCACAGATCAAGTATGGGAGGCTAAGATACATGGCAATGAGGTATATATACTGAGGAATGCGCAGCATGGAACAGTATGGAATGCGATGGAAATGGAAGGAACACTAAGCAGTGTGTTACGCTGAATGCACACTTGTGTCATTCAACAACCTCTCAACGGTCGGACACTCACGAAGAGGTCAACAGAATCCATCGAGCTAGGAGATCAATCAAAGGCTAAGCGGCAGAGGCACAGATTCTGAGATGAACTCAGAAGACAAGGGCAAAGACAAGGCAGAGACTCAGAGAGCACAGAGAGGACACAAGAGATGCGTAAGATTGTGCAGATCAAGTATGGGGAACTATAGTACATGACAGTGAGGTATTTATACTATGGAATGCGCAGCATGGAATAGTATAGAAGGTGGAGGAAAATACGTGACTAAGTACCTATAAAGAGAAAGTACTTGTGGAGTGGCTGTCCAGAGAAGAAAGAGATCATAGTACTTCACAGACTGCGAAGTGTGGTCCAAGAAATAGTAATACATGGCGAAAGCAATAGGAATATCCCCATGCTCGAATGCAAGGAGTTTCTAGGGAGAAAAGAAGAATATCACGGTAAAGAAAGGAGATCGTAACACAGTGATGACAGACACTGCTGCGGAGATATTGTCCAAAATCAATGACAGCAAGAAAGAGGAAGAAATGAACAAGGTGACGAAGTTAGAAGAAGAAAGAGAAAACCATCTATAGTATGAGAAAGTTGTAACACAGCTCCACTAATAATGGGAAGATTTCCTCCTTTTCATTATGGTCTTCTAGAGTGCCTAACTATAGTTCTTTCAGGGTGGTAATTATAATAAGAGAAGATGTTTAAGATGGAGAGTTCAAGAATGGTGGAGTGAGAACTTGTGAGAGTTATATGTATAGTTGTCTAAGAGGAATGAAGTAGTGAGTAAGAAGGGTGGGGCCAAAGAGAATAAAGAGTTATTGATGGAAGACTTTGAATAGTATGTGTTACAATTTCTTATCTATATCATGATGTTCTTCTTTTCTCTTGTGAAGTCCCATGCAGACATGTGCTAGGATTCTCTACTTATCATTTTTGTCATGTCTTGTTGTTTCTTGGACCTTGCTTTGCACTATATGAAGAGGTATAGTTTCTTTCTCATCTCTGGGACAGTGCCTCCTTAGCACCTTCTCTTTACAGGTACTTAGTCATTCCTTCTCTCCTCTTCCATAATTTTTTTTGTATTCTATGCTGTGCATATTTTACTATAAATACCTGGCTGCCATGTACATTACTTTCCCATACTTGATCTATGCATTTCTTGTGCACTTCTTGTGTCCCTTGAGTCCCAGCCTTTGCCCTCATCCTCAGAGCTCATCTCTGAGTCTAAAGTCCCAGTTGCCTCTGCCTTCACTTGACCTTCTAGTGAGAGTCCAACCACTAAGAAGTTGCTAGAACAACATGAGTGTGTGTTCTACATAATAGTATGGTTGATTCTCAAGAAAGATTGGTTGGGTTTTGATATGGGTTTCTGAAAAGGTTTATTATATATGAATGTAGACATTGAGAGGAAGCTAGATCTTGGCATGGGTAAGAACAAGCATAGGCTCTGATACCATAAAAAAGATTCAGTGTTCTACATAAGTTCTAAATTTCATATAAGATGACAGTTCTATAATGTTAACTAGAAGGTAACAGGTCCAAAGAGTTCTGGATAAAGTTAGTGGTCTTCTAAGAGATAGATTCAAAAAAAAATTATAGTAATATACTGAATAATAATTGCCTGGAGTCAATTTATCATCCATAGTAGTATATTTGGGTAGGTGCATCAAAATTTCTTTTTATTTGTAATACATGCCCTTCTTATGATGCAAAATGGTTTATACTGTAATCTAGAATGAAGTAGTGGCTTTATTCATTTAGAGAAGACCAGTTGTCATCAAAAATACAAGAACTATGGAAAAAAGCATAGAGATCACTTCCAACAGGAAATCCAGGACTCCCCAAATAGAGAGATATCAATATCAGCTGTATATGTCCTGTTCCAAGGGGCATGCCAACCCAAGACACCACCCTGAGGAAGCAGAATCCAACCCTCTTTCATACTTAAACATCCCAATGAGAAGAGTTCCTTCACCTTCCACACTACAATAGAACAGTCTGCAGAGGCAGAGGCAATATACTTGCCATCAGGAGAGTAGGCAACAGAATTGACAGCACCTTTGTGCCACTCAAGTGGATATGCCATAGTCTGACCAGTGATGGCATTCCAAATCCTAATGGTCTTGTCATTTGAGCCAGAGACAATGTACTTTCCATCAGGAGAGTAGGCAACAGAATTGATTTGCTCTGTATGCCCTTGAAATGGGCCTGCCACAGTCTGACCAGTAATGGCATCCCAAACTCTAATGGTCTTGTCATGTGAGCCAGAAACAATGTGCTTGCCATCTGGTGAGTAGGTGACAGAAGTAATCTCATCTGTGTGCCCTTGAAATGGACCTGCTGTAGTCTGACCAGTAGTGGCATCCCAAACCCTAATGGTCTTGTCACTTGAGCCAGAGACAATGTGGCTACCATCTGGGGAATATGCAACATAGATGATCTTATCTGTATGTCCCTGGAATGAACCTGCTACAGTCTGACCAGTGTTTGCATCCCAGAGTCCAATAGTCTTGTCAGCTGAGCCAGAAACAATATGCCTGCCATCTGAAGAGTAGGCAACACAAGTGATCTCATCTGTATGTGCTTGAAATGGACCTGCTACAGCCTGACCAATGATAGCATCCCAAACCCTGATAGTCTTGTCAACAGAGCCAGAGACAATGTATCTGCCATCTAAGGAGTAGGCAACAGAAGTGACTCTGCCCATATGCCCCTGGAATGGGCCTGCCACAGTCTGACCAGTGGTGGTATCCCAAACTTTAATAGTATTGTCAAAAGAACCAGAAGTAATTTGTTTTCCATCTGGAGAATAAGTAATAGAACAGACTTGACCCATTTGTTCTTGAGGGTTATAAGCTTCTATAAGCCAAGTAGCTGGATGTCCAGATGAAAGAGAGGCATGTTTCTGAAGATGGTGAAGCCAGATTCGCCAAAGTGGGGAGCTGGTTGGTGTCTGTGGCATGGCTGATAAATACAAGTGGGGAATAGATTCTTTCAGGACAGTTGAAAACACCTGAATAAACTGAGATGCTTCCAGTCCTAATTTGGAAAGTGAACTAAGCTGGTATCCACCTTTATGAGTACTCCACACTTGATATCATCATTTTACTTGCCTTGACCCAAGTGCTATAAAGAGTGCATGCCTTCTGAGCAGATAGGATGGGAGAGATTGAAGAGGACAGTGAGAGCAGGCTGATGGCTTCAAGCCAGAACGGGAAGTACGACTGAAAGAAAGCAGCGACCTCAAACAGCAACCTGCTACCACGGCGAGCATGTTGCAGGTGGACCATCCAGTACCGGCATGAATATGATAGGTGAGGGGGGATGGCCTTCTTCACACGATCAGCAAGGTCAGGAACAGCATTGTTACGGAGTCGAGAGTCCTTGAGGTCGCAGATATTGAACCTGAGCATGTTTCGCATGCATGTCAACAACGCGCGTCCAAGATGCTCAGAGTGGCGGGGTAAGATGCAGATGTGGAATTCCAAACTGCGAGTCTCATCAAGCAAAAAGTCGCGGAATGATGTGTGAAAGCGGATGGGCCCCCCTTTGTTAAGCACCCCATCCAATAGCAATCCTATTTGACGGATGATGTATTCCACATCCACGTCGTGATTTAAGTCAAAATTTGAGTCAACCAACGCAGAAAGGGACATAAGAGAGAGTGGTTCATGTAGCGCGAGTATGACAGCCATCACTTCCCGGAAGGTCTGCAATTTTTCCGGCCAGATTACTCCGTGAAGGACGGTATAGTATAGCTTGTCCAGTAGCTGAGCAGAGCCATCCCTATCGATGCCCAAAAGAGTTTTCAGCCGCACGGAGGGATGTGCGCCGATTTTGTGAATAAATCTACACGCAGTCGCAGCCCACTGAAAGAGATGTTGTGAACGATCGACGAGAAGTCGACACCACTCTCGATTGGGCCACGATGAGTCAAAAACGTTAACATTCACCTCAAGTTCATGACTGAAGAACTTCTCGAGGTCACCGTCAATCGTTTCCTCTGGAATATCTCCTAATCGTTTGTGAGACAAGCGCAAGCCTGAGGGAAGCTCGGCAAGGATGTCATTCTCTGGCCGAGCCGTGATGAGGAAGCGAAGGTTTGTAGGCAGTGTATCATGAGCAATTTGCATCGCAATCGCTTCTAAAAGTGGCCGCCGACTATCTTTATCCCCGCTTTCATCAAGAGCATCGATGACGATCACCAACTGAGGCCCGGTGACGTTAAGGTGCTTGTAAGGTTCGACGATAAACTGCTCCAATTGCTCCAATGGCGATGTCGATGTCCGCCTAGCCCGATTGTCTTTCACGATTGTCCATAGTGCAGACTTGAAATGAGGATCATGGTCGCAGAGGTCACGTGCTATGGTACTGAATAGGTTGCCTGGGTTCCGTCTCGCAACGTCAGAGCTGGAGAAGCAGTATGACGAGCCCAGCATTCTATGCTCGTCGTACAGTCGAGCGATAGAATGAGCTATCGCAGACTTTCCCGATCCGGCCACCCCAGTGAGGAGGCATATACGAGGTGCGTCTTCATCAGGATTATTCAAAATGTCGCAAATCTCCCGCAGGAGTGATTCACGAGTGCCAGGCAAGCATCCTTTGCCCTCCTCATATCTAGCTTCCCGTACATATACCATCTCGTTCAGGTCGATGGATTCCGCTGCGTAGCATGAACATCGGACCACGGACGAAAATGTTGACACCTACAGTTGTTCCCCATGTCAACGATACGAACAATGCTAGTCGCAGTAGAGAGTGCAACACCCTCCAAGAATGCAGCCTCGAGCTCGCGCAGCTTGTCCTCATACTCCGTGATCCTTGCATCATTAGCAGACATCGTGTATTCCGCGGTATGGGTCCCTGGACGTAAATGTCAGTACCTGAATTGTGAACATTGTAAAGACTATGACAACGAACAGAAGCTGTTTCGCTTAGCGTATTCGGTGATGAAGTAGCCACATTCCGCCACCTGTTGGAGTAAAGGCGCGATGATCTCGACGTGCGCCTTGATTCTCTTCATTTGTTCAGCGTCCTTCACGAATGTGAAGACATCGTTCATCGTGCCCCCTAAGCGAATTATCTGGTCATCGTGACTTTCTTGACGTATCAACATCTGGATGGGTTATCAACACCGATCAGTGAGCGTACGAATAGACAAACCTTGTTCGCAGTTGATATGGTCGAATATGCCATCAAAGCATATAAACGAATCTGCAAGTAGATCCTTAGATAGTGTATAAATCTGGAGGGAGACGAAATACCGCTGCAATATCGGTGACGATCGAGTTAAACAGCCCTAGCCTATTCAACAGGACACCCCACGTGGTCTTGAGTGTCTGTATCTCTGTGACAACGTTTGTGTCAATATCGGTTGCTGTGTCAAGGGGACCAATGGCCGCTGGAGTGGGATCAAACTCACGAACTGCTTCTGTTGTCTGATCGACAGCGACAGAAGACTGGTCCTCATCCACATCCATAATAATAGCCTGAACAGCGCATGCAAACTTGATTGTCACAGCGGAAAGCCCGGCCCTATCTGATGCATTGTTGCGGAGGCGTTCCTCAAACACTTCGATCACGAACATCACATCAACAGACCACATGTTACAGAGGTCCTACGTACTGTTATTGTTCAATTTTCTCCTTAATTCCTCGAACGTGTTGGTGAGGGTTCCAATGAGCTTGTCCCGTATTAAGGAACCACGGTTTTTCTGGTAAACATTCAAGAGTAAGACGGACGAATCATCCCCTAGGCTGCTAACATTCAGTATTCTCGACTAAAGCAAAAGAGCATGTACGAACAAGGACACTTTTTTTTCCCAACGGATGAGTCTCTCTTCCTCTTTGACAACCGCGGGTGCGAGAGTCACATAAGCTCTGCCAGCAGACATCTGGACGTAGTATTTTCTGTTTGGGAGTAGCTTTGTGCTACTCTGTTGAGAGTGATTTGTGCTACTCTGTTGAGAGTGAAGTTCGACATCTGAAAACATCCCGTTTCACATGGAAGAAAAAGCCCAGCGCTATAAGCATACCTTGGACCGTGACGATCCTGGACCTTGAGACCACGATCAGCATATTCGATCCCTACAAGACCATGATAGTGGCACATACACTGCGAAGGGTTCCATGCCTTGATGTCGATTGAATATATCCCTTGAGACAGAAGATGGGTGTAGGAGAGTGAGAATCGTTTGTGTGCGCTGCGCAGTCGCAGCTCTCGGCCGCACTTGGACCGAGGGTTCTCGTCCCACTAGAAAATACAGCTGGCTTGACTCTCATGACCCGCTTGTCGCGCCAGCAACGGCGTAGCATCATTCTCACAATTTACAAGGTAGATCTCGCGTTCTAAACCTTCCTTGGCACAAGCATGCTGTATACTCGGCCCAGAGACTTGCAGTACCGTTGACCGACATGACTATCGTAAGTTCTGGTAGCACTTCTCACTCAGTTTAGTGACCAGCCCTCCTGTGAGATCACATACCGCAATCCTGTGGATGAAGACACCATTGCCACAATCAATGTAAAAAAAAAACGAAGCAACGGATAGATACACCCAGCGAAAAGTCCAACGACACCAATCCAGGCGTTCGCTTCTCCGCCTCCCAGTTGGCAGGCTCGTCTGAAAACAGGCTGCGCAGCGCCAAAACGGCGACCCCAACGAGTCCCAGGATGACGAGCACGATCATATACGGATGTGCAACGATCGAGGCCTCCACGCGAACGAACCCCGAGTTGAGCAACTGTTTGAAAAAATGACATTATATTCACGATGACCAACGCACATGGATATCCCGCTCGAGCATATTTTGCGAATGTTTCAGACGGGCGATGTCCGCAAAGATCGCATCCAATGCCGACCCAACACTCACCGAGTTCAGCGCGATCGCATGTCTAGATCCATCCCTGTCATAGTATACCAAACGCGTCAACGACACCTTACACCAACAGACGCGCACTCACCTCGTGGTCCGCAACGACAACGACGGGCTCTGTTCCCATATTTTGCCGTACATGTCCTTGAGCCACTTGTACCACTGATCTGCGTCCACCCACGTAAACACCACGTCCCGCGTAGTGCTTGGCCACCGTCCAGTCGTTCTGCTACAGCCCGCGCACGCAACCGCCACATTTGTGCCAACTTGTGTCTCGTCGTGCTCCCGGTGTTGCCACGATCACTATAAGCAGTTTATGCGGGGCGTAGATCACCTGTTGGCAGACCTCGCGAGAGAGCTCAAACGAGGAAGGGATGCGATGCGTGTATAGCCATGTCCGGAGCGCTTTGGTGGACTCGGCGGTGGGCGCAAAGGTGGCCACTGGTTGACGTGCGTCCTTGTCTTTGAATGCGAGGAGTGCGGATGGCCGTGAGAGGGCGTATTTCTCGAATAGCTCGGATGAGGTGGTCACGTAGACGGACGGTGACCTGAGCAGGAATTGCGAGGCTTTCTCAATATCATTCCGTACAACAAAATACTGTCGGGTTTTGTGAGTATTCCAAAGAGGCGACGAGACTCGCTACGATGCGGGAATCCGATGCGTCGTGGAGCAAGGGATATACGACGGAATTGTTACGCACGACATTTTCCAGCTCGGGTGTGTTAGAACTCTTCAAATTTTCACATTTTCACTACTTCACCATTTCACTTTATCACATTTAATTACCGTTGTTCCAGAACCTTCTATTGTCTATTCTTCACCCTTCACGTTCTGGACTATGACATCATCGGTGGTGCAATTATGACATCATATCACGCCATTGATCATGTGACTAGGCTTTCAGAGTAGTATATAAGTAGGGACCTCTCTGTAACGTTTCCTTAGTTTGGAATCCTCATTTCTTTCCTCTTCTCTCACTTTGAGGGCTGAGTGTGAGCAATCCCTTACAGGGTGCATCAATCACCTACGTGTCTCTTGAACGGAATATGAATGGCAGGAGGAGGAAGGTGAGCAGAGAGCATACGGATTGGATTCCTTGTCTGCAAAGGAGACGAGTTGGTCATAGATCGTCCCCCGATGTATTCTAACTTGACACCATACTAGTAGCAAAACCTCCTGGGGAATGACACCCTGACTCGTGCAGAGTGCTTTGTGTCTTTCGCAGTCTACTTCTGCGACATTGAGTTTGTGTCGCACCGAGCTGAGTCCATACTGGTGCCAGTTTCCTGCAGAGACCACACCTAGAGCAAGGTTCAGTACTCAGTATCGACTTGCTGATGACACGAAAAGGCTACCAAGGCGCGAAAAACTTGGTGAATGCGGGACCCTGTGCGAGCTAGTTGTCAAAGGATTGTACGTCGAGCGAGACGACAATTCCAGAAGGGTTTGCAACTGAACGGTCAGTTTGGATGACGAGACGCTCTGATGGTGTCGGTGTCGGTGCTGGTGTCGATGCCTCTGCCTTTTCCTCGGGTATTCTTGCGATTGGTTCAGCGTGTGCGTTTAAATACTCGACCAAGACGTGACATTCCCTGTCGCGACTGTATGTTTCCACCAGCTCGCCATTGCGGTGTAAATTCATTTGGATCAGACACACCACGCCGACACGACGAGCGGGTCGCGTCATATAGACATACCTGCTGACTGGGGCAGATGCGCGGTCCGGCGTTGAACGACGAAAAGATGAATGGGTTCGAGTATAGGTACCTTCATCGAGAAGGCGGTCTGGGTCAAAGGGGTGGGCTGGAAGAGGTTAGGTCGCGTACGTCCTCGTCCTCCGCTATGTCTCACCGTCAGGGCTCCGCAAATTCTTCTGGCAGTGCGTAAGAAAGACACTACGAGCCCGTGTGTGCCTCCTTAAGGCTGGGGTGGCCACATCGACTCGCACGTCTGCGGTGGCACATTCGATCGCTCGAGCGTACGACGAACGTGAAATGCTGGGCTCGTCGTATCGTTTCTCCACCTCTGACGTCGCGAGATGGAATCCATGAAACCTTTGTATATGACCTTGCGACAATGATCCATATTTCAAGTCTGCCCTACGGAGGATCGTGAAAGACAATCGGTCTCTACGGATGTCGACATCACCATTGAAGCAATCGGAGCAGTTTATCGTCAAACCTTACAAATGCCTCGACATCACCGGGCCTCATGGTTGGTGATTGTCATCCATGCTCTCAATGAAAGTGGAGATCGGGATAGAAGCGGCAGAAGAAATCTCAAAGCAAATTGCGGATGATGCACTGCCAGAAAACCTTTGCTTCCTCATCACGATTCGGCCAGAGGATTTCTTGATCACGTCATGAAGCATTGAGGATCCTTGAGTAGCGTAGTTTATGGTCATTACAATCATGACCTACTCAACACATTCCAATTCACTGTACCTCCAAGTTGTGGGGGGTTCAGTATCAGTCACCTCAACAGAACATATGGAGGGTAGCCACAAAGTACACCTTGTTCAAAACCAATCTAAACTTCAGCTACATAGGATACAGAATGTGCACTCTCTCGCCCGAAAAGACAATCCTACTGAAAACATGACACGAAAGAAAGTACATGACATGCACGGAACAAGAATAAAGGAGATCGAAGCACTCAGCTCTGATGGCAAGAAAACGTGAACAAGAATGACCAAACACCGTCGTTCGTAGATCGTCCAGGAGCCTACCGCGTCCCCAAATCCACGGTGGGATCTCCGCCGTTGCCACGCAGAGGCTTTAACCCGAGTCCAAACAGCGTCCTTTTTTTGCGCGACGTACTTCGGACCATGGACAACGGACGGAGCGGACCTTGGACGGGAGCAAGCTTGGGATCCAGTGCGATCGCCTCTGCTCGATCACGCGACAGAAACTTGACTTTGGCTGCAACGCGCTGAGAAAAGGGCTGTTGGGCGGGTGTCGGGGCGGGTGCAGCTAGGATCGATGCTTGGGTCTCGGCTGACGCTTGTGCGTGGGACTGCAGTGGACCTATCTCCTGATTAGGGTGCATAGTGAAGGTGGGCGTAAGCGCTAGGAACGGGGTAGAAGAGGATTCGGCTGGACTCGATGTTGGGATCGTCGTTTGAGAAAGGTGCGAGGGATGTGTAGAAAGTCTCTCCTTGTCAAGTATCTGAAGATTGAAATCAAGAGCGTAAGTTGTCGATTGCCAAAATGTCCGGGACACACATCTAACTCGCTCGGGGTCGGCGTAGTGGACTTGTGACCGTGACCAAAGTTGAGCGTGAGGCGAGCGCCATCTGAAAAGAAAATGGCAGTATCTGATCACTTTGGCCAACGGATGCAGACGAAAGGGAACACACTCATAAACCGGGACACACCGCGGTCTGGGGTATCCGGAAGATCTTCTTGCGACGCGCGCCTACGAGACATAACTATCCGGTACAGGACATAGGAGAGTGTATATGCAAGGCAGACTCCAAGGAAGATCAAGAGCAACACAGGGACAAAGGGCTTGCGGCCAACCTTCGCAGCTGCATGTGTCGAGAGCGCAGGAGAGGCAGTTGGGGTAGGAACGACTAAGGTGGCTTGAGGCGCCATCGAGTACCAAGTCGGATGTCCAGTGAAAACCGATAAAAAGCAATAGAGGGACAGCGCGCGAGAGAGAGCCAGAAAGAAACAACATACCAACCAGGTCCGGGTTTAAGTAGAAATACTGAGAGGCTGAGAGGCTGACTAGAGGGCTGGACTACACCAGTTGAAGCGGCTGACTGAATGCATATACACTTCGTGTTGACCCAGGGATATACCACAAAGCTGCCAGCCACTCCGTCCCGTGAAAATTGTGGTCAACAAAGGTCAGAGAATTGAGTAGAACAGGACCTCAAGTCTTGTGTCGCAGAGGCACCGCCAAAGACAATTGTCGCCTGAAGAGCAGCTAGTCTTCCATGTGGCCGTCTCGGGCCAAGACAGATCCCTCGCGTGTCATTCGCACAATTGTGCTAAACCCATGTTCGATCTGATCTCCCATAGCCTTGTTAGCCATACATAAGCACGCTGTGGGTCTGCCCCATGGAAATGAATACGTTGCGAAAGAGCACAGCGGCACCAAGGAGGCGATGAAAATCACTACCAGGAGTGGCAATGCCGCAGGGCATGTGCACTGCCCAAATCGACGTATGCGATCATAAAAGGGGTTGGTGAAGCTTGTCTCCCACCAACTCGATCCATAATGTCCAAACCTTTCAACAACTGGCCAAACGATGCCGGGGTATGTGTTGCTGTGTAGCGGTGCGACGCCGTTGACTGTTATCTTTCAGTTTGATGTCATTCACGAAGAAAGAGAGCCTGTCGAGCTCAAAGTGTCTGGAAACATCCCAACCTACGTGTCGGGTACTCTGTACCGAACCGGTCCTGGTGGTTACGAAGTAAAAGCTGACGATGGCAAGACGTTCTCTGTTGACCATTGGTTTGATGGCTTCTCGCAGAATCACCGTTTTCAAATCATTCAGTCAAATTCTTCTACCCGTGTCATCTACAACTCTCGTCGGAGCGTTGATCCCCTTATCGAAAACATCCGCAAGACTGGAAAGATGTCTGGTTTTAGCTTCGCTCAGAAGCGTGACCCCTGTGTTAGCTTCTTCAAAAAGGTCATGACCATGTTCATTCCGGGATCAAGGAACCCTGACGACCAGATCAACGTTGGTGTTACGCTCTCGGTGAATCCCCCTGGTCTGAAAGATGTTGATACAAGTGATAAGAGGAAGCAAGGAGGTCATGCATCTGGTATACAGTCCCTCTGGGCGAAGACGGACGCTGCCCAACTCCGTGAAATTGAGCCTGAAACACTCGAGCCGATGGGTCTTGCCACACAATCCATTCTCCATCCTCAACTCACTGGGATCCTCTCTGCTGCTCACGCCAAGTCAGACCCGGTCACGGGAGATGTCTTCAATTACAATCTTGCTTTCGGCAGAGAGCAGACGTACAGGGTCTTTCGTGTATCTGCAGCTACAGGAAAGACAGATATCTTGGCGACCATCACAGATGCGCCCGGCGCCTACTTGCACTCCTCGCTTATCACCGAGAACTACTTTATCCTGTGCATCTGGGCCGGTCACTATTCGTGGCGAGGTGCGAAGATTTTGTGGGAGAAGAACATGCTCGACGCCATTGCCCCATTGGATGCATCGAAAAAGGCGGCATGGTATGTCATCGATCGCAAGCACAACAAGGGTGTCGTCGCCAAGTATGAATGCGACCCTTTCTTTTGCTTTCACACCGTCAATGCATGGGAAGAGCCTTCCCCCTCGGATCCCTCACAGACTGACATTATTGCCGACCTCTCTATTTATAACAACCTCGACGTTCTAAAACGATTTTATTACAACTGCATCAAGTCAACGTCTCCCGGATCGCTTGACTACGTGGGAGAGAGGCGCAAGAGCTGTGAGGTATTCCTGCGGCGCTGGCGGTTACCTGGTGTCAACACGACTATTGACACTCCATCGGAGGCTCGCGAGGCTGTCACTTTGTACACTGCGGAGCATGACCACTCATGCGACCTGCCCGTTATCAATCCTCGTTTCCTCACTAAACGTTCACGGTATATTTATGGTGTCTGCGACCGTGGGTTGAGCACATTCTTTGATGGGATCGTCAAGTACGACACTGAGGCCCACACCCCGATATACTGGTCCGAGCAGGGACACAACCCTGGCGAGCCAATCTTTGTTCCAGATCCTGAGGGCACCGAAGAAGATCATGGTGTACTCTTGACCGTCGTGCTTGATGGATTCGCAGGAAAAAGCTATTTGTTAGTATTGGATGCGAAGAGCATGAAAGAAGTTGGAAGAGCGAGTATGGATTGCGTCGTTGGTTTTGGTTTTCATGGCATTTATTGCGCTCAGGCTTTAAAGGGGCCAGGTACAGACATCTGAGCAGAGGGATAAATCTAGCATTGTTGTATATTAGACTGGGTCCAGCATCGCTGTATCATCGACACAAGTTGCTATTTCCACTTGAGATCCTTACTAATGGTGATGGTCGCCTGACCTGGTCGGATACTATCCCCTACAGTGACTTCGGCACACAATGACTTCGTCAGTCACGGGTAGGTCACGCTTAGTCACAAGGTGCCGAAATCAATTGTTGCTCCACAAACCATTAGGAAATCGCACACACAATTAGCCGGAGGTGACAAATTAGCGTGACACCCAGAACATTTCTATCTCACCCATTTCTGCTTCATTCTCGCCCATTCAAGCTCAGAAGGCCTCAGAATGCATAGAACTTTTAATGTGGTTGAATAGATGGTGAAAATGTTGTAAATTTTGCAGTCGTGACAAAGTCATTGTGTGCCGAAGTCACTGTAGGGGATAGTAGTAAAGTCACTCCCAGGTTATGTCACGGTCACTCATATGCCAAAAGTAAATGTCTGTGACACTAATCACGTGGACACTTCTCCGCAGTGCTGGTCACTGCCACTTACCCGCAGTGTCACGGTCAGACGGTCTATCCACTGAAGTGTCGGTGTCAACTCGGAACAGCGTCAGGTTTTTTTTCGTACAAAAACGTTTCTATGTACAGTGGCTCAAAAAAGTGTCCCAATGTTGGGTCATTTTGAACAAATGGATTAATTGCCAGAGATATAAGACAAACAAGACCAAACACTTGCAGAATGAAAGATAGTACTTACCCTTGGCATT
>JBBPTN010000203.1:0-32044 GCA_038094075.1 Xerocomus spinulosus | reverse complement strand
CGAATTCGCAGAAATGGGAGGTGCTCCATTGTAGCGCACCCCCCCTTGCCTCCATCATGTCCTTCAGTTTTTCATTGGCCGCTTTGGTGGTGCTGGCGCGTGCCACCAATGCTGTGTCGTCAATGAATCCGAGGATCATCCGGTCTGTTTGACTTTGCACTGCCCCAATTAGTCCCGAGTTATAGAAGATAAAGGTGACTGGGGATAAGGGGCAGCCCTGGTCAAGGCCGATGGGAATGGGAAGGGGTGGTGAAATGTAGTCATCGAAGAATAAGGACGTGCAGCGGCCTTCTAATCGCCGGTTGTACCATTCAATGTATTCTTCCGGTATTCCTTTCTTCCGGAGTTCGTGGAGTAGAACCGGTATGACGACACTAGGGAAGGCAGCTTTGATGTCTAGAAACAAAATGGAAGCATGTTTGTCAGTGCTATGTGCCCATGCATCAAAGCAGAACTTAGTGAGCGAGAGCAATGAGTCTGTGGTGGATCGGCCTGGTCGTCCTCCGAAGTGTGTTGCTGGTAGTAGCGAGTGTGTTTCGGCTATGTGTATCAGGTCAGTGGCCACGCATGAGGACAGAATTTTCGCCATGGTGTCGAGAAGTGCAATGGGCCTATAGGCTTTTGTGGCCGTGTAGTCAGGCCGGCTTGGCTTGCGCAGGACCACTGTCGTTGATAACTTCCAGTCGTCAGGGTAGTGTCGGAGGTCGAACGTCGCTCTGAAGATGGGACCTAAATGGGGCGTGAGGGTGTCAGCGTTGTTTATGTAGACTGCGTTGACTATGCCATTTGGTCCTGGCGCTTTGTACGGGGATAGTTTGTGTATGGCCCGCTCTATTTGTTCGTCTGTGATATTGACAAAATTGCACACAGGAGATGGGTATTCCTCGTTGGAGAAGTCTGGGATGTGTTCGGGCTGAGATCGGAAAAATGTGTTGTGCAAGATTTCACTCTTGGTGGCATTGGGCTGATCTATGGGGGCTTCGTCAGCTGGGGTGGGTCGTAGGCTGGGAATGCGAGAGATAAATTGGTCGGAGGGTTCCGATACTAGATACTTCTGTGCTCCCCACACGGTGGTTTGGTTGATGTCCTCTAGGTATTCAATCCAGTGTGTTTCTTTGGCGGTCTGAATATGTTGCGACAGTGCACACCTGGCGTTTTGGTACTGTTCATGGTTGGGTGGGTCCGTTGTTGTCGCTTTTTGTATGACATCCTTCCCAGCTTTTTCACCTGTCAGGATTCGGCGCCGAGTTCTGGTGTCCACCACCTCTTTGTGAATGGGCTGATTCGGCTGAGGGGCACTACCTCCTCAATTGTTTGATGTATTGCCTTTGTTAGGTTACCCAGGGTGGATTCTAGTTCTGTGGTCGAGGTGATGTGGGTCGGTGGCAGAAGGCTGTCTAGATAGGTAGTCAGCTTCTTTTTGAATTTGGACCAGTCAGTCGCCCAAAAGTTTCGCTTAGCGGGAAGGGTGATTGCGTTGGGTTTGATGTCTAGCTTGCTTATGATTGGCAGGTGGTCAGTGTTGACTGGTCGGCGTTCAGGGTCAGTTGTGCACTGCATGAATAGATCGGTGAGTGTGTTGGAGCAGAAAACATTGTCCGGGCGCGTGTAATTTTTGCTGCTGGTGGATTGTAGCGTGGGTATGTGTTCCGGTAGCATTTGTTGTAGTGAGTACGATGCAAGTATATCTAGAAGGGGTTGCGCCGATCGTAAGTTAGCATTCGTGAACAGGTGGGCATTGCGCGGCTCATCCCACATGGGGTGGTGACGATTGAAGTCACCGAGCAGGATGAGCCCCGCTACTCTACCTGTGTCATTTGAGTTCATTCGCGAGGATCCTTCCAGATGTTGATCAAGGAAGGTGAGGGTGTTGTCTGTATTGCCATCGTTGTAGATGTTGTAGATGCGGATGGCCCCATTGGGGGTGACGATGTCAAGTGCAGTAATGTCGGGGTGTTCTATTCTGACCGGTCGCCACATGTCCTTGGAGAGTTTCTTGTTGACCAGGATGGCTGACCGGGTGCGGGGTTCCTTGTTTCTGGTGTGGGTGGACGGATATACGACTGACCATCTGGAGTTGGTAGGCGTGAGGTCTACTGTGTTGATGTGTGGTTCCTGGAGAGCGGCGAGGTCGAATTTGTCAGGGTCTAGCTCATGTAGCATGTGAAGCTGTGCGTTCCGCGCTTTGTTGAGGTTCTGCTGCCATATCGTGAGATGAGACGTGGGGTTTTGTTGTTCTTGTTGGGTCGTACCACTCATTTAGAGGGTGTGTAGAAGGAGCCGGCGCTGGAGGGTCTGCTTGGAAGTAGGATAGGAGAGGATTGCGTGGAGTGGGGAGGGGGGGGCAGTTGGGTACAGGGGTGGTCCCCTTCGTTGTGATGGCACGGGGAAGGTGGGGAAGGGTGCGTCACAGGGTTTGTCGTTGCAGCGATGGGGTTTCTATATTCTGTTAGGGTGGTTTGGCGATGCGCTGGAGGGTTCTTTCGCATTGGGATTGCGTTTGGCCCTGTGGCACGGGGTGGTGGTGGTGCCCGCTTGCGTGGGCGCGGTCTCTCCACCTGTACCCATTCCGTGTTGTGGGCGGCATCTGAGGTAACTGGCCGAGCTGTGGGATACGTCTGTCGTGGTTCCCGTTGGGTGTTAACTGTGGTGATAGCGTTGCTGGCGCGCTCCCAAGTTGTGGGGTCTGTGTGGTCGGGGAAGAATGTGTAGTCGGAGTCTTTTTGCCTTTGGTGCATGTGCAGGCGAGCCTTTTCGAATTGGGGGCAATCTCGGCTCCATGCCGTGTGACCTCCAGTTTTGCAGTTGCAGCAGTAGTGTGCGTCCTTGTTGTTCACTTCCTGGCACTCCGAAGTGCGGTGAGTCCCGCCGCAAGTCCCGCAGATGTCTTCGGGGTGTGGGCAGTTTTTGGAAATGTGGTCCATGTCTAACGAGTTACACCTGAAGCAGCGCCATGGCTCTGGCAGTTGACGGCGCGCGTAAACCTTCCTCCCCTCAATGTTGAGGCCATGGAGTATTGCATGATTTGCGTCTTGTTGGTGCGTTAGTTTCAACATGAGATGCGCACACTGCTGGCCTGGCCGGCGCGCTGCGGGTGGTTTGATCCATTGAGCTGATGTGATGGAAAGCGGGGGTAGCTTGGAGTCCCGTTCTATTTTGCGCATGGCGGTCGGGAGGTCTGGGTCGAGGCTGACTGGGACGAATTCAACAATCAGTTTATACGGTTTGTCTACGAAGGAAGCACTGGAATCAAACTCTGCCAGGAACTTGTTCCTGTTTTCCTGGGTGGCGAACCAAGTGGTGCCCTCGGCCGAGTCGATCTCAAAGCGGAAGGTCCCGCTTCGGATGGTTTGTACACTGGTGAATGAGATGTCGTTTTGTGGTCCTTCGCCCTTCTCCTTGAGTTGGGTCATTGCTAACGTTGCTTTGGTTTTCAGCTCCTTTAAGTTGAGTTGCTGGGTGGATTCGGAGGTGGTGGTGATGACGATTTGACGTGAGGCTACTTCACTGCGGGCGAGGACTTCTGCATGTCCTGTGTGGGTGTGTCCTGCAGCTGCAGCCGCTGCGGCGTAAGTGCGGTTGGTGGTTGCATGCGACGGAGTGGTCTTCGTCTTGTCTATGATCATCGCTACAGATTGCTGTATCGTTTTCATCGTTTCTGCTACCTTGTCTAGTTTGTCGTCGTAGCCTTGGAATTTTCTGTCGCAGGCGGTTGCGAAGGATTCCAGCCGTGTGAAGGTGGCATCGGCTCGGTTGTTGGGGTCCTGTGTCTGCACATCTGTGGGCGGATGAAAAATGAGGAAGTGCATTAGTGCCATGAACGTTTGCATTTTAGTAGAACCTATGTCCAGATCGATGTAAAGGACGAGTTCCATTGCAGCATTGGCCCAAGTTGCGAGTGACATAGTGTCCGTCGAGGGTTTGAGCCCGTTGTTCTTCAGTATGCTTGCTGCTTCAGGGCTTGCAGTGTCGGCAAAGAATCTTGCATGGGGCTTAATGCGGCTGTCTGCTTGCAGTTCTTCCGTGGGGAGGTTGCGGAATGCATAGCCTTGTTTCAGGTCTTGTTTCTTCCTCGCCCTGGTTCCTACCGCGCTTGGTGCCCGAAGGAACGGAGGTGAGGTCGTAGATTGGGACATTGGGGTTTTATTCCCGGTGCCCAAGTGGTGGGTAGTGCGGCTGGGAGGTTTTGTTAGTAGCGTTTTCTAGGTGGTTGACTTACTTGGTGTCCGGGGTCCTCCTCTGGATGGTGGGAGTACCGGATCAAGGAGCGTCGGAAGAAGTGTTTTCTCCGTCCACAGCTTATATGGCTGTGGAGGGCAAGTGCTCAAGCGCTCATCAACCCACGTGGCTGAACACTTAAATAAGGGATTCGGAATCCATTGCAGACTGTTGTACCATTGGAGACGCCGCCGCATCCGATGACCGTAACTCACTCAGTACTACTGTGGCTTCAGCATAAAGTTATCGCCCTCAACCAATCTCCATGCGAGTGAATACACAAGGCGCACATCTTCACCGTCGGAAGCCTAGAGATTTGAGATGCAATCCATTGTAGACTGTCGTACCAAGACGCTGCCGCAGCCGATGACTCACTCAGCCCATTGAAACCCTGTCACTGAGCACACAATAGCAGTCTCTCAGTTAATCTCCAAGGTGAGTGCGAGCATCGACTCCTCAACTTGATGAAAAATAATGGAGGTAGTACATTGCGACATCAAGCGTTCTCACTTCCAACGCCCACTTTTCAAACGGTCCTACAGCAAAAAGAAAGCGTTCATGAATACCCCACATCAAGTGTTCCGGTGCTGGCACGTTGACGCTGACGGTGGCCTAATCTCTACGAGACTGACGTGAACATGAGACAAGGATGCGGCGGCATGGCCACACACCGATAGGTTATACACACTCGTTCGATTGTACCGCTTTGACCGTGCCTGAAGTAGCATCGAGCCTGTCGTACTCCGCGCCCCGTCCCCACCCACGATCCCCGTCGATGTATGCGTTCCTGTTCCCGTACATGACCGTCTGCACGCATCCCGTCTCCCTTTTTTTTACAGAAAGAGTCAGGCAATATGAGCATCACGCAAGGTACGAATATTTCATCACGTCTGGCTTGATGCGGTCGAACGCCGCCGACGCTGTGGATCACGCGGACGACCGGGACCGTGAACGAGAAGCTGCAGACGACTCAGATGCACTAGCATGGCAGGATCAGAACGCGAAAGAGACATCGGAGTGATACACGCTGACGAGCTCGTGAAACTGGGTTAGTCAAATCAACGTATGTATCGCTATTGAGTCCGCACGCAGATACAAACTAGCTTGCGAAAAGAAGAAGAAAAAATTCATACAAACACTCCTTTACGTTGACACTCATAACTTCCAAGGATGTTCCCTGTTCCCACCCGGCATGGTCTCTCTAAGCCATTGCCGATTTTTTGCAGATCAATTGCCATCATAATAGCTGTTGTGGTATCTAACAGGGATCGATGCATCGAGCGGCGGATAGGGGACGGTGTAGACATCAGTATGTGGACACAGAGCTGAATGGACCGTTGCTACGCACCTTTGCTATCGTCATTACCGGGAATTACACCTCCGAGGGTGCAGCCTTGGTAGACCAGGACGGCACCAAATCTCGGAGGGGCGGTAATGGCTGAGATTGGTTCAAGAGTTGTTGAACGGTAAGGATAATCTCCTCCACAGTGGGTCGCTCCTCAGCGCATGACCAGCACTGCTGAATAAAATTCCAATGCGAGTCATGAAGTGTTTGACACGCTGGCCGACACGGCTTATGACCCGTCGCAATGCGAAGGATGACGGCTACATCTTCCTGGATTTCCGACCATGGTTGTTTGCCGGATAGAACCTGAAATGCTATTAAAATGGACACGCATTATCCTTGGCAACACTGGACTTCCCTGGAGAGCGAGACACCCAAAAGAGTATATATCACTTTTCGTTGTACGATTGAATGTATCTTCCGAAAGGATTTGTTCTGGTGGAACCCAGCGCAAGGATCCTGGTCGTGCGGTAGATCTCTGGAGATAACCCAATGCTTCAGGAATATTTCCCACCAAGGACGCATATCCAAAGTCGGTCAAGCGTGCAGTGTAATCACCATCGATGAGCACGTTGTTCTGTTTTCTCATCAAAAATAGAATACGCCGATAATCCAGTGATACGTACACCATTGAGATCGCCGTGAACGATTGGAAATGAATGTACTATTTCGTGTTGATTTTCAGTGCCCATTGCAGCGAAAGCAGGAAACGTACAGTAACATAACCCATTTGCAATATCCAAGAGCTACAACGTGCAGTTAGAGGAGGAATACGACAATGCTGTCAACCATGCGTACGAACTGCAGCCGGTGTCGTACACCGAGGTTGTCGTTGTGCTTGGATAAAAAGAGATAAAGTGATTCATTAGGCATCCAAAGCGAGACCAATGACATGGCACCACGCATCCCAAACCCATACGCAGTACCAAGGAACGGAACGATGTTGGGATGTTCGAGCCTCCTCCATATCCCAAGCTCGCGACGAAGCATCTACAATGTAATCTGAACAATGCCTATGTAGCATATGGGACGAGTTACCTTGGTGGACTCTTTTTCGTTCGCATCTTCATTCATTGTGAACCTGAATCGAAACGCCTTCACTGCGACCTGAGGATATCATGGGTTGAGAACGATGGCCTCGAGGTATGCAGTATGCTCGAACCTCTTTTTTTGAACCATGAACGTACTGACATCTATAGACGTCGCCAAAACCTCCACCAGCGATATACTCACCTTCACCTTTCGTGATATACAATGAGAGATCAGGCGGAAGCGGAACGCTAGCACCGTTATGAGACCATACGAGTCGGTTATAGAGCAAGACAAAAATGACGCACTCAAGGTCAGACGTTTCATCTTGTTTAGGTCGATTCGTCGTTGAAGGGGTATTTTGATTATCCTCTACCAGAGGACTGACTGTCTCAGACAGGTTTGACGTGGTGTGAACAACCGGCTGTGGTGGTATTGGTGATGGCAGGAAGATGCTTTTGCAAGCATTGACCCACCTGCTGGTTGTCAAAGCGAAAGGGACCAGTAGAAGGGGAGTGAGGCAGGGGAACTGGTAGACCATGTTGGACATCGACATCGAGGTGAGTTGGGTGTATCTATAATGGTAAAAGGGTGAGTATACCATCTTGAGGAGGCTAATGGACGTTACCTGGGCCTGAGCATTGTCTAATCGAGGCACCGGCCACAGATGTATTCCTCCATCCGAGGCCGCCGCCACACGATCATCAGACGGAGAGAAACAGACTGAACATACTTTTTCTCTATGTTCCAAAGGCTGTCCAACGGGTTCACCAGTGGCAGTATTCCAAAAACGAACAGTTTTATCTAAGGATGCGCTAGCAAGGATTGATCCATCCGGGGAAAGTGAGAGAGATTTGATCCTATCCGTGTGACCTCTCCAAGGGCGTCCAATTTGCTCTCCTGTATCAGCATTCCAACAGAGGATCGAACAGTCAAGTTCAGAGGAAAACAGTTGGTGACCATCACGTGACCACAGCACTATCTCAGAGTAGTGGCTAGTCAAGCAAACGACGAGTGTGCCACTGCCAACATCGTAGATACGGCTGGGAAAGTGCCCCAGTATCCCGCAAGCGAGTTTATCACTGCCAGGTGAGAACGACATGGAGTATATGCCAGGGTTGACCCTAATTGTTTGTTTGAGCTGCCACCCTTCAATAGTGTAGATGGATACTGTCTTTTCTTTATCAACGGCGACTAGTCGACCATCTGGGGAGAGATCGAAGTAACGGAAAAACCCGGTTTCCCATTCTTTGATGCATTGATTGAATCCAGCGTCCCATACCTTGATGCAATGGTAGCCAGAGCCCATGATGAATGTACCGTCTGGGCTCACGACCATACGGTAAACTTTTCTCGAATCACCGGGGGTTTCCATTGAATTCCCTTCTTGCTTTCCATCCCCCACGTTCCAGAGTCTCGCGATCTTCAAACCGTCACTTACAATCCTTTTCCCGTCAGGGAGATACGCGAGCGTACGCAATTTATTAATCCTGGTAGCGATAACCAGATGTGCTACCTGCTGATTGTCAGAGCATGAGGTAAAAATTTGTGATTGGCAATGCTTACATTGCGACCGAAATTCAATATTTGACCAGCGGAAGAATAGTGAAGAGGCAGGAGAGCTGGTATGCCATGTTGGGCGTCGACATCGAGGTCAATTGGGTGCATCTACAATGGTAAAAGGATGAGTATAGTATTTTGAGGAAGCTAATGGACAATATACTGGCCTGAGCGTTGTCTAACCAAGGCACCGGCCACAAATGTATTGCGTCATCCGAGGCTGCCGCTACACGATCACCAGAGGGAGAGAAACAAACACAGTAAACTGATGCTCCATGTCGCAATGGCTGTCCGATGGATCTACCAGTCGATGTACTCCAAAAGCGAACAGTTTTATCCAGGGATGCACTTGCAAGGATCGATCCATCCGGGGAAAGGGAGAACGACGCTATATGATCCGTATGACCAGTCCAAGGGTCTCCAATCTGCTCTCCTGTGTCGGCATTCCAACAGTAGATGGCATTGTCGTTGCTGGAGGAAAAAAGGCTGCGTCCATCACGTGACCACAGCACTCTCCCGCCTTTCTGGCTATGGCACTGAAGAGCAATTTGTGGACCACTCTCTGGGTTGAAAGGGTAGATGCGAATACTCTGGCTTCCCCCACAAGCAACTCTGTCTCCGCTGGGTGAGAACGACGTGAAATATGTGCCAAAGTCGCACCAGAACGTGTATTTGGACTTCCATCCATTGACGGCAATGAAGTGTACCGCTCTGCCACAGATTACAATGATATATTGATCGTCTGGAGAGAGAACGACTGGAAAGGGGGATGAATCCGACCAGTTTCTATGCCAAACGGTTCGGAAGGATCCATCAGATCCTAACTCCCAAGCATGGATGCTAAACATGTCACCGCTTATGATTAACTTGCCGTCTCGGCTCACGACCACATCGCGAACGTAACGATCCGTGCTGTCCTCTCTCAGTGGTTTCCCGCATTGTTTTCCATTTTCCACATCCCAGATACTAACCCCGTCTCGATCTCCCGTGACAATTCTCCCGTCAGGGAGATACGCGAGTGTACGCAACCAAAATCTCGTCTTGATGACCAGATGTGATTCAGAGTCCTCATTGTCAGATCCTTGTGGTGCGACGCTCGACATGATGATGGTGATCGTAGGATGTGAGGTGTGTGATGGTACGCGCTGAGAGGGAAGAGGGCCGAACACGTTTTTGTCGTCCACAAGGATATACATGTGCAAATGGGAACACGAGGCACTCATGTACATCCTCTCGGCCAACGGGGAGCATCGAAAGGATCGAGCAGATCGATGGACTATGCGTGTGGTACGCCTTTGACTGGGTATATATGCAACAGTACTATCTCAAATATCCACAACCTAGGTCCGAGACATCACCTACAAAGGTGGCAACGTCCTCACATCGGCCAGATGGAGTTCGCTAGGTCATGACGTACACCAAGTCACTCCCATGCGCGGTTGCGTTATTGTTCACTCTGGATAATGAAATGTTCATTCTGTTTCGTCATGGACGTACATGGATATTATTCCACATTAAGCGTTCCTGCCAACGCCTACTTTTCAAAACAGTCCTACAGCAAAAAGAAAGCGTTCATGAATACCCCCCATCAAATGTTCCGCTGCCACGTCGACCCCGACGGTCTCCCAATCTCTACAAGACAAGGCAAAGAATGAGCACGAGACAAGGACGCGACACGGCCACGCACCGATAGGCGACCGCCAATGATGCACCAAATTATGCACGCTCGTCCGATTGTCCCGCTTGGACCGCGCCCGAAGCAGCTCGACCTCGCTCAGACTCAACACGCCACCCAACTCGACATCGCCCGTCTCCCTCCGTCGATTCGGCTGCAACGCGATCGAGCCTGTCGTGCTCCACGTCCCGTCCCCGCCCACGATCCCCGACGGCGTGTGCGTCCCCGTCCCCGTCCCCGTCCCCGTCCCCGTACACGTCCCTGTTCCGGACATGATCCCCGACTCGTCCAGCGATTTCATCGGGAACCGTTCGGTAGACATCACCGCGTCGTACTCGGGCAAGCCCATCTCCTCTGCCTTGATATGATACGCCAACGACCGCTCTCTGTCCACGTCCTCTTCCTCTTCTTCCCTGTCGAGCTGCATGTCCGACTTGGAGTGCATCATGCTGAGATACGACCGGCCGTGCTGCGTCTGAGAGAGCGTCAGTGTCTGCGTTTGCGTCGACATCGTGTTGTCGCTCTGCCCCATCCGTCGCTTCCTGCGCGCCTCTTGCTCTTCTCGCAGAGCCATCTCACCCTCCAACGAGCGCGGAAAAAATATCTACGCAAGATCGTTAGCGTTTATGTTCATGTCACGATGCACGCGGTACTGACGATGAGTGTGAGCCCAGAAGAGACAAAGCATCCAATGCCTGCAAAGATGCCTAGCATGTCTAGCATACGCGACGTAAGAGTGACAGTCCCGTCCGCATTGTCTACACCCACCTGTCGGGAACCTGTTTTCAAAGAGTTAGACGGCGTCGTCTGTCATGATGCAAGGTACGCACATCTTGTCGTTGATGTCTTGATGTGGTCGGACACCGTCGATGCCAAGGATGACGGCCGGAACCGTAAACAAGAAGCGACAGACGACGCGGATGCACTAGCACGGCGGAATCAAAACGCGAGAGAGAGACGGAATCACCAAGAGACCCACGTTGAGCTCGTGAAACTTGGTTAACCGAATCAACGTGTGTACGTCGACGTCGTGCCGTCTCTGTCCAAACAAAAAAAAACAAGCGACGGTCGTCAGGTGGCAGACGTCGGATGCAAAACGACGCCGTACGAGATCTGCAAGAAAGGCCGGAAAGGTCCACAACACGGGCAGAAACCAGACCGTCAACGAGAAACTGCCAAGGGCGCCGAACAAAAAGGTAAACGCCTCACACTGCGGTCTCGGATCAGTTCCCCCCAAAAAAACACGGCGGACACGTGCCAGACCGACCTTGAGCATGTCGTGTCGTGTCAGCGTCGTCACCAAGGGCATCATGACGACGGCGACGCAAGATCCGACAGCCCATATCTTGAAGTATGGACTCCGGAACCAGTCTTGTTGCGTCGTGCTGGAGTGGATGAGGAAGAGCCAGAAGCAGAGTTCTATCGCGTCGTTGGGTGGGTCAGTCACGGGTGATCACGACTATCACGCCTACCTTCCAAATGGGTCACCCTGCGCCCATGAAGGAGGGCGTTAGCGCCAGAGGGAGGTCAAAGGACGACTCACATTTCGAGTGCCCAAGCAAAGGACAGGCAGAGGTAGAGTGGGAGGATCGCGCTCTGTGCTCGCTGGCCCCACATCCAATAAGGCGTGGGCACGACTGGTGTGTGTGAATACGAGGACGAGGGCAACACAGACGAACTTACTTCCAGCAAACGGTATGGATGTGAATCCATACGTGTACTTGATGACGGTGAACCCGATGGAATAAGTGATGAAGAGTGGCACGCTCAGCAGATACGAATACTAGGGTGGGTCAATACAACGCTGCGTGGGTCTCTCGAGGCGCACCGTCATGACACGCTTGAATGCCCCGGAATGTGGACCATGATGCCACCTTGTACGGGTGTCGATGAGACGACGAGGCCATGATCAGAGCACTGACCTTACCTGAGACATTTGAAACGATCAAACGACCAGAGGTGAAAGACGAGAAATACGCCTAGCTATAATCAATACGAGCGTCAATCTACAGCCATTAATGGGAGTTCCATACACACGTACCCCCACACTCAACACTGCCCAGGTGAGGTGGACTGCGGGAGAAATGTGTGTCATTCAATCCAACGGCGCGAAAAAGACAAGCGGGAGTAGAGAAAGATGCGACCTGCGACACCAATTGATAAACTTGGGTAGCTACCCCAATGTACCACATGGCGATAAGTAGCGTTGGTGGAGCGACCAAACGTGGTATGAAACCGGTCGTGATCCCATCAACGCCGCCATGCACACCGACGACGACAGACACAACGTCCTCCTCAGCGCACGCTACGGCGACCTCGCCGACGTCCAGGCGTTCGTCGCCGCCTTTCCCAGCGAGCTCGACGACGTCCACGACGGCAACGGCAACACCGTCCTCCATATGGCTGCTGGGAACGGACACACAGGTGAGCACCGCCCCAACTCATCCCCGTCATCATGATCAACACTGGAAAGACACGCTGTAGACGTTCTCGCATACCTCCTCCCGCTCGTCTCACCGCACTTGTTCACCCAGAAAAATAACGCTGGGTCGACACCGCTTCACTGGGCTGCGTTGAATGCGCACCTCGAGGCCGCACAGGCACTCGTTCGCTCTCCGCACGGGCCAGGTGTGGACATGATCGACATCAAAAACAATGCTGGGCGGTCTTCACTTGGAGAGGCTGAGATGGCGGGGTGGGACGAAGGTGCGCAGTGGTTCGTAGAGGTTATGAAGCTCGACGGGGCAAAGGGGGACGAGACCACAGAAGAACAAGCACAGGCATCGGATACAATCAAAGTCGAGATTCAAGATGCGGATGGGCAGGTGGCCAAGATGACTTTCCATCCAGACTACCAAGGCCCATCATCATAAGTGTGTGGAATCTTGCCCTGCCTAGACTCTTCTCATGCCATCAGATCATCATCAGTGGCTAGATGTAAACCTCGTGGAGTAGTTTGGATTGTTCATTACTTGCTGGTATCCTGATCGCAGTGATGGCAGCAACGACGATGATCATCACCCATATCTCAGTCTTGATACAAATCAATAGGAAAACAAACACCTTGCACTGATCAAAAATACTGTCATCCCCCAGTCATTGCTCGCCGATGAACAGCATGGAATCGCCTCGACGCAGGGTTGTTTTCATACCTGTCTCGCCAGGAGACTTGGCCACCCCCTTGCTCATGTCCCATTCCACCACCAATGGAATTCAGGCTCAGACCATCCCACCACGCCTCTGCCTGACGTGACTCATCCACAGGTGCATCTGGAATGTGAAGACACCCTGGTCTCCATGCCTCGGGTGTCAACAACGAAGGCGTCTCACGAAACGGAAAAAAGCCGAGTCCGGTGTGACGGTCCGACGGTCGTGGACTAGATACCGGAGACCAGCACCGGCCGTCCGCCATGCGGCCCCGCTTTTGCGGCACGACATACACTCCCCGTGGGCCACCATCACTAGTCATATCAGCCTCAAGCGATATGAAATCGGGCATAAAACGCACACAAGGGCACGCTCAGAGAGCACCTCCATGGTATTTACAGTCAGGGGTGGAGACGAGTGCCGACGGAGCTTGGTTGCATTTGGGCTCTCGCTCGTTGATGCTGGCGTGCCGGCTTGAGTCGCCTGTCGGATGCGCCAGTTTCTGCTCTCAACGCCTCGTCCCTCGGGAGGCCAAGAAGAACACTCAGACAAGCCATCTCGCGATAGGTGTGCACTAGACAGCCTTGCATTGACCTGCTCCGTCCAGTAGGAATCAACGTCGCCACCGTCATCGAATGCGTCGCGTTTCCTCCCGACGCTGCGTGATCGCCTGAGCGGGAGCGAGTAACCAGTATCTGACAAGGTGCCGTCCTGTCGTCGACCAAGAACACGATACCCATTGTTTTTGTTCAGCGTTGAAATGCCTGGGCGCCGTGTATCGATACTGATTGGGGTCTTATCTTCAGTCCCGTCTATCCGATCCTCTTTTGCGCTATCGTCGTCGGAATACGTGCCCTCTTGACTCATGGAATGGTTTGCCTCGTCAGACACTACAGCGACAAGCGTCGATTTCAACTTGTCTTTGAGTGCAGTCAACACTTCAGGTTGGGTGTTGTCCAGATCCTCGATAGCGACATCGTCGATCAGGGGGGGCTCACTCTGATCGTGGGCTTGCGTATCCGACTCGTGGAGATGTTTGACGGAAAGACTTGTTTCAGATCGGGTCCCGTCGGGCACGACAGATGTCTGATTTGCAGCGTCGAGGCCTACTTTGTCCAATTCAGATCTCTGACCCGTCCGCGATTCGAATGTATGTCCGACAATCGCCACCTCGTTGGAGACAAGAACCAGAGCGCCCGACACACGAAAAAACAAGGTCGTACCCAGAAAATGGTCCCACGCCCATTGAACACGGGAAAAGTATGACATCATGGCAAAGACAGGGTCAGGGGAGATCTCAAAGACGTTTTGCCTCCGATATTCTTGAAACCAAGCGCCAGGCATGGACATTCCAAAGTCGACCCCGACGATGCCCGTAGCGAAGGACTGAGTTCGATTCTGGATCGAAAGACGATCTCGAAGCATGGGCCGGGCCGCTAGTTTACCCGCGTTGGTTGTCGTATCCACAGCCACCGTTTGGGGTCGACGTGTATTCCGGGTGGGGGCAGACTGCGCCCTTGTCGCGACCAAAGCGCGGCAGACGATAATTATGATGGCGAGCAGCCACACAAGGAACCATCCGAAAACACCGGTCAAAGGACCATCATAGCCTCTCCAGCCAAGACCTGAGGACATGTACGGTAAGCAAACGGCACACGACAATGAACATTGAGCACCTGGCAGGTCGGACCGAACGGTGACATACGCCGTCTTGTCATAGAGACCGTGTGTGATGTTGATAGGCTGTGCGACGAATCCGGGTGGAACGGACATCGGTTGATATGTCGGTGAAGTCGCGAATGAGGTCAATGATGCGGCTTCGTATCTCCTCCTGGGAGGGCACCGTGTAATCGCGTCATTATGACGGCCCAGCGGGGATTCTTGGTGGGAAAGAGGGTCATGTACGCCCGTGACGTCGGCGAGCCTCTGACCGATGAGTGCTAGGACGCGTACTAAGCCTTGGCAGACCCAGGCGAGGTCGCTGTGGGCGTCGAGGAAACGGTGTAGGAAACAGCGGAATAGTTTGGCGTGGAAGCAAAGAGTGTCTTCCCATGTAGCAAAGGAGAGGAACATGATGGTAGGAATGAGATCGGAGCTTCAAAATTGACCTATATTTTCTGCAATATTTCTGGTAAACGTTGACGACACTATGAGCGGCGACGTGGACGCAATATATTGTTGCTCTTCATTTCGGAATGATCCTCTCGGGATGATCCCGTGAATCTTGAGAGAGAGTGCGTCGCATTGCAGATTTGTGTCTTTGATTTACTTACTCAGCAATGGTCGTATAGTGTAGTGGTTATCACTCGGGATTTTGAATCTGATTTCCCGAAACCCAGGTTCGAACCCTGGTACGACCTGGTTTTTTCGAGTCCTCTTTTTTCCAGTACTGTCCATACACATACCGGCACCTCCCGCACCGGAAGTCAGGTTGCGAAGCGTGTCAAGATGGCTCATGATCTGCCTCTTGTGCATATCCCATCATGTCCGGCGCCCTTTTTTCGAGTCGTCCATAAAAGTCGTGATTGTGTTTGGGTTGCCATAATGTGGTTACGGTGACCTGGCAGAAAAAGTCGAGATGGCAGCCTGACTGAGGCAGATGCTGCTTGATCGAGCACTCGAGTGTCTATCCTTTTGGCAGGGCCCTCGTTGCGTTACCGCCTTTGTTCGGGTTCATGAAAGCAAAAGGGCTGATGGATGATATGATGGATATTTCGTGTTTCATTTGCGCGCGCAACACTGCAAGTCCTCGGATACGTCCTAGGTTGGAGGGGACCGCTGTGTGTGTCGTCCATGTGAATCGCCCAAGTTGGTGGATGCGCCGCATTTGAGGATGTGGGCGAGAGGAAGGCGTCTCACCTTGGAACGACGCCGCAGGGGCAAGTGCTTTGCTGGCGCCCTGCTAGAGGGTCCCCTGTTAAGAGACCTGCTTCGCGCTGAAACAATCCCCCACCGAATCTGCCTATAACAAGGGCGGGGTTCGATACAAGACTGCAACAGGGTCCTCGCAACACGCCGAGACAGAAGGACACAAGACGCCAATCAGCGTTCGTAGGACGGGTTTGGAAGTATTTCGTTACGGGGCACAGCGTCCACGTTTGCCAGCGTTCGCAGCCTTGAGAGCTTGGAAATTGCCGCAGCTTATATCCGTCGTCCTAGTACTTTCAGTTCCGTTCACCGCAGTCCCCACTGCTACGGCACCACCCTATCAGGGTTAGTCCAGGTGTGTAGTACACACAGACCTCTTGGTGTACACGACACTAAATCACAGCCAGAACACTTCCATTCTCGCCCGTGGCAGCCACAGTCAACGTGCCCAGTCTCACGCAAGCGTAGATTTGCGTGATCAACGACACCAGCAAGCGAACGTGGGCGCGCATCCATTGTAGGATCGTACGTGATTCTCTTTTTCGGAACAAGGTCGTTCTCGAAACTCAACTTTGAAAGAGCAAAAAGACATTGACGTTCGGCCGATACAACAGAGATATAGTGGACATGCCGCAGCGAGATGGGCAGACGGAACTGGACACGGCTCTCGATGTTCGCGGAGATGCACGTTTGTCTGCCTTGAGGATCCTGGGCGGCCAAGGGGAGGCAGAGGCGTGTCGTGAACACGGCAGAGAGGCCGTGCTCTCGGGTGACACCAACGAGGGTCCGGCGACCAACCTGGCCAGCGATAGCCAACGACCTGGCGAATCGGCAGCCGTAGCGCGGGCAGAGAAACCGAATGGAGGAGGAGCGGAGACGGCTGCCCTCCGTCGTGATCAACGCGAGGCTCGTTCCAGTCGCCGCGTGGGCATTGTGCATGCGCCCCGAAATTACAAACGCCCTCAGTCACTGCAGGATCTCAAGTCAAGCGGAGGAGGAGGAGGACGATATAGCGCTGCTACCGGTACGACTCTCCTTGGCCACTTTGGGACATCTACGACCACATCCCCGCCTGCAATACCACCCCGTTCACCTCTCCGTCCTCGTCCTCGCCACCAACCGTCGCTGCCAACCCTCGTCGGAACATCTCCAAACACTTTTTCCATCCACGACACCCACGACGACGACGACGCTCGGCTCATCCTCATGCCCTCCCTCCGCGAGAGCTTCGGAGGGTCGCTGACCGTCCTACTCGCCACTCTCGAGGCAGAGACCCTCCACGACAAGGCCTTGCCCCTCCCACCAGACCAAGACGACGAACTGACCATCGACTACAGCGACGAGATCGAAGAAGAAGACTATGATCCGGACCATTCCCAGCCCTCGTCCACAGACAGCTTTACCCTCGAAATACCCACAAGCCCTGCTCCTTGCCCTACCATCCCCAATCAACCGACCGTCATGTCCAAGAGAGTACATGCCTTGCGCGAATTGCTCTCTTCAGAACGCGCATATGCCTCAGATCTCGCACTGATCCGCGACATACACATCCCGCTCGCCCTAGGCAAGTTGCCTCTTCTCATGGTCGATGCTGATCCCCTGACGTGCTCTGCGTTCATAGGGCAACCCACGCCGTTCAACACCAATGGCACGCCCAGCCCACCACCCTTCTCGCCCAGTTCAGGGTCGAGCTCCTCGTCCCGAACCGTCTCCACCGCTTCCGATTCCTCTACAGCTTCTTCACAGCTTGGCCCCCCGATGACCCGGGACGACGTACGCATCATATTTGGCAACATCGGCGATCTAGCCATGTTCTCGGATCACTTTGTTGACCGCTTGGAGGAAGACCTTGGTGGCGCACTCGATGGCGGCATTGGTGAAGATAGAGTTGGCGCGCTCTTTCTCGAGATTGTGAGTGTGCATCGCACTCTCGTCTCTGCTTCTCATCCCTGGTTCTGCCCTAGATCCCAGCCCTCGAGCCTCCGTATAAGACGTACATCACCCGTCACCCAACCGCACTCGCCCATCTGAATGCCTTGCCGCCCTCACCAGCGCTCTCGGCATACCTGTCCCATACGCGGACGCTCGCCTCTTCCCTCACCCATGCATGGGATCTTCCTTCCCTCCTCATCAAGCCCGTCCAGCGCCTTCTCAAGTACTCCCTTCTCCTCGGTGCCATCATTGACGCCACGCCCGACTCCCACGCAGACCGCGCAGCACTCGTAAAGGCTCGCGAACGAATGGAGGAAGTGGCGAGAAGCGTCAACGAGGACCGTCGACGTTGGGAAGTCGTACGCGAAGTCCTCGGAGGTGCTCCCATCCCCACCGCCAACGGAACGGGCAAGTCAAAGAAGGGAAACGGGACTGTCAACATGGCTGCTGCTTCTGCGCATCTGAGTCGCATCAAGACCCTCCGGACACCCAAGATCAAGGACGTGGGCGAGAACGCGCTGGATAATGCCGAAGCGGTGCAAGTCGCACGTTTGGAAGGCGAGTTGCAGCGGTACACGACGTTTTTGGACAAGCTGGCCAAGGACGTCAAGGAGTGGCGCGTCAGCATGCGTCAAGCCTTGGTTGCCTTGTGGCAATGGGGCATCACGTTTGGCGCCGTCCTTGGGCTCACTCCGTCCCCATCTATCCTGGACACTCCCAAGTCCGACGAGTCCGAGACCGAAGGGCGCTCAGAGGCATACGATGCCTTTACGCTCTTGCTCGCCAGTCTTCCAGGTCTCTGCACTGACCTCGAACAGGAGCTGCAAAAGACGTTTCTCCCCCTGCTCGGCAGCTTGAAGACGATGATGGAGCCTCCGACGAAGCTCCTGGATGCCATGCACTCGCTCGAGCCACTCCATACTGCCCTTCTCAACACACCCTTTCCGCCGTCCAAGTCCCGCCGTCCGGCACCTGCCTTGTTGACTGCCTCGCAGTCCTACCTTGCGCTCCGCTCTGCGCTGGCATCCGAGTTGCCTGTCCTGCTGCGAGCGATGGACAAGGCGACAGGTTTGGCGGTGCGCATCATCGCAGAGAAACAAGCTGCGTTCTATGCCGCCGTTGGCGAGAGATGGGCTGAGCTGTGGGACGCGCTCAGAGTGGAGGGCGAGCGGTGCGGTGGAGCAGACGAGACGTTGCGAGTATGGTGGGACAGATGGGGCGAGGTCGAGGCGCGCCTCTCGGTGATGAAAGTCACACGCAAGGACAAGTGGTGGGGAGAAAAGGACCCGCGGGAGCCACCTGTGCGGTGTGAGAAGGAGAAAGAGGGCAGTAAGAAGGAGCGATCTGGGCGGAGGTCGACTGCGCCGTCTGAGACGACTACGCCCGACTCTGGACGGGCGTCACATCCTCAAGCCCCTCTGACGCCCTCGCCACCGTCAAAGCGCCAGAATCATCAAACACAATTGTCGACCGACACCATACCCTCGCACCGTAGACGGAGTGGCAGTACCTCAACGACGTCGCAGATACCACGCCGACCATCTGACGAATCGCTTCGATCCGGCAAATCGTCCAAATCGACTGGCAAGTCCAGTCGGAACAGTCGAACAGAGGATGAGCCACCTGTACCTCGTCTGAAACCCAAATTCGCGCAGACAAATGGGAATAACGGACGCACCAAGGGCACAATCTCACCTGTGCGCACAACGCCATCGCAGTCCTCGCAAGTCCTTGTGGACTTTGAGAGCCACTACCCGCCATCGCCGCTATCTCTGGACATATTTGATGCTGAGGAACTGGATTCAGAGTATAGAGGACGTACGCGGCGACGATCGAGTCTGAAAAACAAGCTCACCGATACGTTCCGGCCGACACATCATCGTCGACGATCGTCTTCGGTCAAGTCTCTGGGCGCACCATCGTCTGTTGCGCCATCATACCACTCGTCTGATGTCCCTCTGCCGCCCTATTCCCCCAATGGATCGAATCAGGCACGCCCATCGCCGACACTTGCCTCCACGCGTGCGCTGTACACTACGCGCGCGATCCATCCTTGTCTTCCCCCAGCTGGTGTTTCGTATCGCGGTCTTCCGTTCTTCCATCTCGTCTATGGTGACTCGTTTGACGTCTTGCGTGAGTACGGGCATCCATCGACGCACGTCGATCTGCCACTGTACGTCGATGATGGCGAGGACTGTCTGCTTCTCGTACGTGCGAGAATCAAAGGAGGAGGATACGAGACAGGCGATGTGGGTTGGGCACTGGCGAGTTTCTTATTACCCGTCGACTGAGCGCCCAGTTTTAGCCAGCAACGTGATGGACATGTGGTCGAGGACACGGTACCGCCATGTCAAGTTGCTATATCGGGTTCGGTTTTGCGATACCCCCCTTGCTCTCTTCGTTTCGTGCACCTTATCTATGCTGTCGTGCGCATCTCTGCTCTCCGGTTTTGTTCCAGTCATGGGTTTGCTATACCTCTGATACCCCTCTACAACAAGTAACTCTCGGAAGGCACAAGGCCAGGCCGAGCTAGACTCTCTCATTTTTTCTCGCACGCTGTATACGACACCCACACAGCCCCGTACAACACCCATCAAAGACACTTCTTTCGAGGCTAGGCCCCTCCCTTTCTCGCTACTTACATAGATTGCTTGTACTAATTGCCATGTACACTGCCTCGCTCTGTTTGCTCCCTCATGCCTCTCGCAATTTTTTTTTTTTTTGGTTTTTCGTTTCGACCCCCTCCTTTTTTTTTTTTTGATGTGGAACTGGATTTCGAAAAAGAATAGAAAAAAAAAAGATGGTGTACTTTTTTGTTCTCGCTCTCGCTCTCTCTTGTAGCCCCCTGTTTTTTGGCAAGGTGTAATTACATTCATTAGAGATCGTTCCCCCAGGTGATTGGTGTCGAATTGCTTTTGCAGTTCCCAACTTCGTCCCGGTTATGTGTTGGCAGCGAAATCATCAAACCCGGTCCCTGTGGTTTGTTACAGGACTACAGGAAATGACCCTGATTCAATTGTTCAATGACAACCCATGCAAAATGCAGGTCATCCCCAATTGTCTTGGAACACGCTCTCCGTGGCCTCATTATATCGGCTGATGCTTACTGTAATACATTCACTCGCGGTGCGTATGATCAATGCCACTATTAGATGGTCATATTTCTCGCGTCAGGCTAACCGTGTCCTCATACACATTCTATGCGGAACACGCAAAGAGTGACATGTCGGATTTCCTCCTGGAACAACGCGGTTCAATGGTCATTGAAATACGTGTCTCATTCGGCCCAATCTATCGCCAGTGCCTGGGATCGTTGCCCCTCGACGGCAACACAGCGCAACAATAATTGTGCTGCGTGCGGTAGTGCGGCCCATCTTTTTTTTTTTTTTGGGGGGGGGTACGTACTTGGACCTGAATCAGGGCCCTTGGGTCGGAGTGCGTCCCAGTTTTTCTCCCTTCTCCTCGTTGGCGCGTCTACGTGTTCTTTCACGCCCCTAGGACCGCCATGCGCTCGGGCTGACTCCTTGACCACGAGGGGCTCGTCCTCTCTTTGACCGCGGATGTCACCATCGAACGGCCGCATGGTCGAACAGAGTTTTTGTTCATGACTGGCGACGAGGATGGCGCAGTGGGAACGGATGGAAATGGGCCTGTCGCACTGATGCTATGCGCGGGCGATATAAGCAGAGGGCCAGCGTTGCCGGTGGGTTTCCAATCGATGGTGTACACGATGACCGCTTTTTCCAGAGCCTTTACAATTTTTCGATATTGGCGGATCTGTTGTGGGTACGTCCAGCGCATCGATGAATGTGGCAAGGAGCCCAGATCCGGGTGATAGATGGGTGGCCCAAAAAACATGATTGGGGCAAGAGACCCAACGACTCGAGCGACACCTTCCCATAGGTCCCCCAAAATGAAAATTCAAAAAATAAAACAAGACGTCACAAGTGGCCACATTTCATTCTCGTCCTCATCGACGGTGGGTCCGCCCAGGGGCGTACCAACAATAACCCCGGGGAGCAGAAAGAAAAATAGAAGGAACCAAACGCCTGCTGCGCCGCCTCCTTCATTTCTTGTCCACCCCAGTTCTCACGCGCCCTTCCATCAGAGCTTGTCTAGTCATAACATACAGCTCCACCCGGACGCCGTTCGCTTCCACTGATCTCCACTTGCCATTTTCGCTTATCCACTCTGTGAGAGGTTTGAACGTTATGGAAAGTCGAAAAAGCCATGATTGTCCAAATCATGTGTAACATGTCCGCATGCAAACAATGTCCTGTCCGAATCCAGTCCGTCCCGCATCATACAAATCATACAATCACGTTCAAAAGAAGAAGAAAATAGGAGAATGAGATGGAAACGAAAAAAGACCGTCCAGCGTCCATATACGTCATCTAACCAATAGAGCGTCGCGTACGGAACCATCGATCAAGACGGTATATGTTCAGGCTCGTGTTGCTCGGGCGGGACGACGGCGCCGTCAGCATCGAGTGGCCAAAGCGAGTGCTTGAAAAAGTTGGTCGGGTCGTACGTCCGCTTCACCTCACGTAGCCTGTCCCAGTTCTCCCCAAAACATGCCATGACGCGGCCGGGCAGTTCATGTCTTCCTAGGAACTGCACGTAGAATTGGGACGCCTGGACATTATCATCAAGGATGAAAACGCTTACGCTGGGTAACGGGCCACCGATAGAGACCGGGGAAAGCGTCTCTGCGATCCACTGATAGTGGGGCATGTAGCGTGAGAAAACGGCGGAGGGAGGAAATAATGCAAAAAAAAAAAAGACGAAGGACGCATAAAACCCACCTCCTCTGCGGATTCGATGCAGCGTGGATCCTCGAAATCAATGTCCCATTGATGGAGCGCGGCGACAGTGAAAGCGGCCTGCCGCTGAGACTTGGGCAAGCAACTGTTCTCAAAGTCCACGAGAGCACCCCCAGCGAGCTCAAAGAGCCAGGCTGCATATCCAATGATTAGCAAGGCAAATAATCGAATTGCAGAAAGGCGCATACTGCAACCAACGGGGGTTTCCGAGAATTGCAACACCGTTTTGTTGATAATATCGTCCGGAAGTGAGCTGATTAATGTGGACCGAATGAACCACTTGTTGCCCGCTGCGTTATCTTCTAAATACCCTCTCGGGCCAAACGTAAAAGTGGATACCTACCATTGCCTCTCAGCACTTGAGCTACACTGTCTTGTTGGTGCAGGAAGGATTTCTCGTCTACTTCGTTCAGCAAGCAGCGTTCGCCGTCCCAAGATGAGATTGCCTGAAGAAATTCTAGGCCCTTGACCTTGGGGCCAATATAGCACATCTGGATAACGACGAGCGAGTCTTGGCCGGCAGGTCCTGCCGTGAGGAGAACATTCGCATAAAGCTCGCGGGGCGCGCCCTTGACACAGTCGCGAAAGTGCTTGATGAGCGATGGCGCAGTCGCCAGATGGAAACGGCTATCAAAGGAAGAGTCAACACTGGTATACCGAGAAAACCAAGGGGAATCAGAGATCTCACTAGATGAGGCTGCCAGCAAATACCACAGGGACAGGAAAGGCCTTGGCTTTATAACGCGTAACGACACCAAAGGCCGGTCCAGCTCCGCGAAGCGCCCACCAAAGGTCTAGAACGTAGTCAGCCCTGCGAACTTTTGCATGCCTCTCTGAGAACCGACCTTTGTGCTCTTTTTCGTTGGCGATCACGATGCGCCCGTCTGCCAACACTACTTCAGCTTCGACCAGATTATCAATGCTCAATCCGTGGAGACGACCGAGGAAGCCGAACCCCCCGAGCAACATGACAGCGGACCCCACCGGATGGGCCGCGCTAACAGAAATCGGTTATTCATTTGTCAAACCTCGAAGGACAAATGCACTCACAACGGAATGTGGTAAGGCACTACGCTGCGTCCGCCTGCCAAGGACTGCGCTTCCAAGGGGTTCTCAGCACAGAACTGATCAACCTCTTTTTGTCTCATGCCTGCACCAAAGGTAACGTAGGCATGTGAATGGATAGGGGTTGCGTAGGTAAGCATGTTCTGTGTGGAAGCGAGGAATGCGGGCGAAGCAAACATCGAGCTGGGCAGATGCCGTACGAGCTGCGATGTAGAAGTCGCGGGCGGAGGGGTCAGACTCGAGTCGTCATCGAGGTATCCGAACGGATCTGCAGCAATCGAAGGAGAAGACGCTGGTGCAGCTTCAGGAGGTGGAGGTGGAGGCGACGTAGGCGGGACGTTCCTAGTCGCCGACGTCCGATCAGATTTACCAGAAGGGTCGTCGTCTGGAGTAAAGTCATTCAATCTTCGCCGATTGGAGAGACGGGGAGGTTCGGCTGTATTCTCGGGATGGAGAAAGGTGCACACAGAATGGGAAGAGGCATTATATGGACGAAGTTTTGCGTCTTCGTCTCTTCTGCGCTTCCCAGTCGTCGCAATTCCCGAGATGTCAGACACCGCTTTTTCTTTACCCTTGCTGCCGGGCGGTGGCATGTCCTTGATACTGGTAAAGCTTCCATCCTCATTCGGCGATTCGATATCGGTTTGGACTATCCTGCTGAGATCGACAATGATATCTCCACCAACAGCCCAGCCCGCTGTACCATAACCACCGGCTTTGATGGAGATGGCGAGAAAGTGGCTCTGACAGAAGATGACAATTCTAGAAGTAAAGATGCAATGTTGGAAACAGGTGTACGTGTTCTAGATATGTGCTCACGACTCACTGGCTGACGTCCTGAGCATCTAGCGGACATGCAAGGGCCATGGACCTGATCTTGACGTCGCCGTTGAACATTTTGGAGTAGTCTGTGAAGCTACTAAAGTTACAGCACCCCACGAAGAAGAGGAAAGATTGATCACTTACTTGGGATCGTTCGGGAGATAGACGTCGCCACGAATGGCAGTGGTGAGCTCCACGAAGAGGTCATGGGAGAGAGAAGGTGCGGTTTCCTTGGACATGTTGGTGGTACGAGCAGAGAAAAGAGGGAATAACGTGGACTGCAGCGAGAGAAAGGTCTTTTAAAGGGATGAAGGACTCCTAGGTGATAATTAAATCTTGATTTGTACAATACCTTCTGAGCCGTTCGGTGTCATCGTTGATTCGGATGAGAACGGATAGCGGCAGGGATAATGGTCACCAAAAGCTGCGCATTGCCTGCATCCAGATGTTGTAATCTGGAACGCCCATTAGACCCCAGAGTTGCTCAAGGTTCAAGAACACTGCCAACACTGCCTGCCACAAGTTAGGTAACCTACCTCGTTTCTTCCAAGCTGTTTCACGCTTTTCCACACGTAGCGGTGCTTGTAGAAGCGATATTGGTACCCTGGAGACTTTTGCGCACCAATTTCAAGGGAAGACCATATGGGGTTGACTTTTGAAGGTAGTGGTGCACTCAACGAGGTCTCGTTTACGGTATGTTGTCACTCTCCACAACGCTCCACAGGATTAACTCCTTGAGTAGCCAAATTCATTACAGCCGATATCTGAGGCAATCAAAACAGTATGAAGATTAGATTTGCTTGCTTGCTGAGCTCCACTCGATGGTATCATACCCCAATCGTCACTCGCACTGATATTAGGGTGACGACGCCACCGTTACCTTGGCCCATTCCACGGAGCCAATGACTGAAATGAATGCATCTGGATCCTATCAGATCTATCTCGCGGGCGGTCAGCGACGCCAACGGGATTTGAAGTGCGTTCCAAAGTGGAGTCATGTTAGATCCGATTCTCATTTGCACCTACCAGGATCTTTCAAATGTTGTTATCAAATAGGGATAGCTGTGGGCATATGGTCGTCCTACCGTTGTTTCTCCCGTTTTTGGGGTGTTGGAGCTGACAATCTGGACGACATTTTCTCACCCCGCTACGCCGTCCGACTATCGGTCAAGGTTAAACGTTGGAGTGCACAACCTTCTATTACTGTAGGACTCCACATTCGAGAAGTTATGCTGGATTGCGGTCCACACCACTGTCAAACCGTTTTGGAGGGTCTAGTCATTGGGCACCTTGCTGGACGAAAAAGCGCGAGCCGAGCAGCTGCATTAGTCAATGAGACTCACCATGATATCCGCTTAGTCGCTGTCGTAAACAAAGGCATCACATCGAAAGCGAACGCTTGCCCCGAGCAGGACCATCTTTCGGATCTTGACGTACTGAAACTTCAAGCGTCAAGGGTGAACATCTAGCCCAATCTCTGGTAAATATTTAAACGGGTCTGTGCGTCTAGCCCCACTTGGCCAGATGTATTACCGATACGGTTGCACAAAGCATCACCTACCGTTCGAGCCTCCGCCTTGCCTGGTGACGGCCAATAGTTTTTGTATTGGATCTGAGCAAAGCATCGATCTACGGAAACCTATGCATATTTGTTTGCTCCCCTAGAAGCAGCGAAAAGGCTCAACAGGGATTGCGAGATCCTTGCTCACCAAGATTTCTGCATGTTGGCCGGGGTTGCGCCACTCTGTCAGATATAGATTGTCTTAGGTCAGACCAATCAATCTGCAATATTGCAAGGGGTCATCATGAGGCATCGTCCGCCTGTGCTGTGAATGATGCTATGCATGTTCGAAATACACGATATGGGGTTCAAATAGGAACTGCACCTCATCGTGGACCAGTAAAGATGACTTGCAAAGGTTCGTGTAGCTCACGACAGGGAGTCTAGCGATCCTTGAGGAGGG
The DNA here is from genome assembly GCA_038094075.1 of Xerocomus spinulosus. NCBI lineage: Eukaryota > Fungi > Basidiomycota > Agaricomycetes > Boletales > Boletaceae > Xerocomus > Xerocomus spinulosus. The sequence goes on along the minus strand of JBBPTN010000203.1, from coordinate 5,596 downwards.
CAATGGGCGGGCGGAGTTGACGGTGGTTGGCAGCAGAAGTTCCATTAAAACTCCGTTCACCCAACAAGTTCATCTTGTACGAATATTTGACTTTGCTCATCATCACGCTTGTGTGTCTCCGACCGACGGCGGGTTGCAGCAAGTTGTGGTCCTGGAACAACGCGAGTCAACAATGGCTGAAAGTCGAAAGCAAGAACGTCCATAGTGAACGTCTAGAAAAACCGGGGTCTTAGGAGAGCCACAAATAAATGATGTTTCTTATGGTATGATCTCCGTGAGCACTCCGTATAATTGACGCAGTATTTATTTGAAACATACCTCCAGAGGAGCTCATCGTGCAACAATTACAGCGTGTCCAGTTGAGTGGACTACTTCTGCTGAAATGACACCTTGGCTTGTGCGGACTCGACTGCACGCTCTTTACATTTTATTCAACTTTAAGGACATATTCGAAGCATTTGACGAACTCACAGGTCAAATATTCTGTAAGTTAATACAAATATTTTGGTTGATCGATGCTATTCAGCTTGTGACTGACCCAAAGTTTTTGCTCAAAGGAGACTTGGTGAATCTGGAATATGTTTGCAATGTCAATGCGACATACGGGCGAGACCCTCCCGACTTGTGTACCAGGACCATGTTTGGAGTCCAAATAACAGGCTGCTTATACGCTGCACCGACTGGGGTCCAGTACTCAGTAGGCGCTAAGGCGCTAAGAAAGCCACCCTGATCGTGTGATTCAGCCACACAGACATGCTGTAGAGAAAGTGCATTCTGGATTTCTCCTCTCCATCTTTTCACCGCCCCACCCCAGATCGACGGGAAATCATGTCCGTAGCCACCTGGCGACCCACCGTTATACCTCGCATCCCACTATCACAGACACTTCGACGGGAATCGGGACAGCCTCAGCTTCATCTGAAAATCTCGGTACCACATCACTTGACCGCGCTCGCGTTTTTCCCAGATGGGAGGCTTGTCACTGGCTCTGAAGACGGGACTGTGAGGGTCTGGAACGTAAACAGCGGGGAGCAAGTAGCATCGTTCACTGTGAACGACTCCAAGAAAGGGAACGGGGTCTACGACCTCACTGTGAGCGAGGATGTTCGTGACAGATCGATCATAATTTGCAGCACAGTACAAGGAAACATCAAAGTATGGAACTTCACGTTGCGTCAATTTGTGAAAGAGTGGACACACTCGGACCCATGCCCTTGCATTAGCATGGTCGCGGATGCTTGCCTTGTAGCAATTGGTCGCCAAACGGTGGTCATTCACAGACGCGGAGACTCCTTCCAATTCTACAAGTCTATCAAGACTGGTGATGGAATTCGTTGCATGGCATTTACCCTTCACGGGCCCAAATTTGCATGTGCCACGGACGACGAAATCCTTTTATATCATATCCACAATGGTACACTCCTCCTTGTGTGCAAACAAACTCGGACCAAGGCGTTGTTGTTGTCAAATGATGGTAACCGGCTCTATTCTAGTTCGCACTACGACAAAGCGATTCGCTGCTGGGATGCCAACACGGGGCAACAAATTGGACATCCTTGGACGGGCCATGCGGATGGGGTCGTCTCGTTTGCCATGTCTCCGGATGGGTCGATCCTTGCCAGTGCATCATGGGATCGAACGGTTCGTTTCTGGGATCCAACGACTGGCGATCCCACCGGAAATCCATTGCAACATCAGAGTTCCGTACAGAAGGTTGTTTTCTCTCCCAATGGTGGATTTGTTGCATCCACAACATGGGATGGGAAGGTGCATCTGTGGCGGGTACCTCAACCTGACACTGGCCGAGAGAACCAGGTAAACCCTCATCGGATATGCTAGTTATTCGTATTCATCTCTCACAGACGCATCCTGCCCTCCCTGGTGCGAACGACCCACAAGGGTCCCAAGCTTCTCTGCTCCCGTCAATAGGTGTTGGGAGTGAGCGACTCATGCATTTTGGATTCAAAGTGAGAAGTCAAAAATGGAGAGTTTCCGCTTGCTTACCTCTCTTAAGGTAAACGATCAATCTCATTCGATCCCTACGGAGGCCCAGGAGGAGGGATCGACCTCAGTCTTTCGTTTGTCACCAAATGATGCGTCACGAAAGTCCCAAAAGATTGACAGGATTAAGGAGGCACTTGTCGCCATGCTTCGCAAGTGTCTTTTGCGTGAAACACATGTGACTTTTGTTGACCACCACGGATACAGGCGACATTGGGTTTACGTTACCAGGTGATCGGCTTCCATGGTCCACTCTCTCAGGCGCTCTGGAGAAGAAAGGGTATACGATCCTCGATTGGCCAGAGGGCGTCGTTCGTAATGGGGATAGAGGGATATCTGGTCTGAGTGCGCAGGACGTGGATAAGCTTTACGATGCGATTTTTCGTGACGACCGCCGGGTTCGGTTTGTTCGATGTGGCGAGGGTGAGTCGTACCTCGTACCTATCACACTCTTCGGAGGGTTGTTCAACTTGTGATCAGGGTCAGCAGGTCACAAGGACACATCCACCCCATTGGCTAACAGGCCACGGGAGGACAGGCCTAGTGGAAGCGATCATTCATGCATCCCCGCAGTGGAAACGCAGTTGAGATTCAAAGTGACCACAGCAGAAACGTTTGCACAGCGCTCGAACAAGAAGCGGAACAATCTATCCTAGGGGAACTCAGGTTTCATATGCATCTGTATTGTCTTGTATGATTTTGCATTCAGAGTTTGCGTCGGAGAGGACCCCTCCATTATGATCTGCTCCATACTTCCTTTGATATCACATGTACTACTGCTAGCTGTATTTGCCTTGAGGCGACTATTCGTCGATTTCAATGTAACACTTGATTCGGGTCCCTGCTAGCGATACTATCGTCTTGGGAAAAAGGACATCGCTAACTTCTTTGCGATATGGGCTGCATCCATCACACACACCTTTACTGTCTCTTTCAAAAAGACAGACATCTCACAGAACATCCCTCAACATCATACTCTAGGACAAAGAAAGGCGACCAGTGCCTTGTATATACGAGTCGAAATTGAAGCTTTAACGCATCGATTCATGACTCCGCGTCCATCAAATGGACGAGTTCTGAACCAGGGAAGAATATCGGGCATGAATACATTGGTGACGTAGACCTACCCTGACCATCCTTCCTCAATCATCGTCCTCGCCAAAAACGAGTGACACCAACAAGGGCAACTGAGAGCCGCGATCCGATTCTCCTTCGACTATCGGACTCATCAGCGTAGACGGCCCACGACCAACCTTTTCAGACTGTTCCGTCATCGACAATTCAAACCTGCCAATAATTTCCACAAGGAATGCCTGGATTTCCATCACGCTGTTGTTTGCGACACGTGAGTATGTCTCTATCGTTTCTAGCAAGCAAGGATGCATACGCAAAACGCCATCCCAGGCAGGCTCGGGCACCTCCTAGAAATGTCATCCTGTCCACGACGTTGGCATCAGCTAGCCATATGTGCATATCAGTCAAACCTGACTTACAAATTTGCGTACACGCCAATCTACACGGATTTTCTCTCGCTCGCAACTCCGTCGAGCCAACGATCAGGGTTGAACTCGTGCGCGTCTTCACCCCACAACTCTTTATTACTGTGTGAGTTCAGTGTCGATCAATCACGGTATGTGTGCCAGGCGTACAAGCTTACCGATTATAGGCTGCGATAGACGCCACTATCGTTGTCCCTTTCGGAACGACAATTTCATCGATTACTTTACCTGATTCAGTGGTGATCGGGCGAGCAAGTGGAAGGAGGTCGTCACTACGAGCAATGCGCTGCACACGAGGAACTACTGGGTGGTATCGCAACCCTTCCTGGTCGTGGGACGTTCAGTGGACATGATTGGCAAATACAATGGATTGTGGTGCACCTTGATCACTGCCGTCATGTAAGGCATCGCATCGAAATCGGCCGCTGTGAACTCTGTATCCCCGCGTGCTCCAATGATATTCTCTGTCTCACAGATCTCAGCACGGAGTCTGGATTGCATTTCGGGATGGCGTGCGAGCTCCAAGAGAATCCAGCTCAGCGTGTTTGACGTTGGCTCATGGCCCGCAAACAAAATTGAACTAATGATTGTCAGGAAAGGCATTGAACACAAATGAGCGGACAGTCGTACGTCATTTGAGAGATCAATTCTTCTTCCGTCAACTTGTTCTTTGCCTCCGAGTCCATGTTGGCCTTGACTGCGTGGTGGTGAGTGATGGAGACAGAGGGTACGAAAGATATTGCCTACTAAGCAAGCTGAAGATGTCTCGACTTCCCTTGCCTGCCAACAGGGATTCGGCTTTCTCGTGCACCAGTTGCTTGGCTGTCGCTGTGGACGTCCTTTTCATCTCACGTATGCGTTGTACCCGAGGGCTCGATCCTCGATCAGCCATCCACCTGAGTATCCATGTTGGCATATACTTGGAAGCTTCTCGTATGAAAATTTGTTGTGCAGAGGGGCGACCGAAAACGTCATTCCTGAATACAAGGTTGTAATGCAATTGTGGAAAAGAGGACGCAAAGGAACTGACAGAAAGTTCTTATACACCTTTGCCAACGGATGGGCTCCGTCTTCTACTGCCCCAAATTGGACATCGAATGCAACTAACAGGACGCTTGTGAAGTGCATTCGTATCGTGTGGAATCGAGGGCGTACCTTTGCCAATCGCATCCAATGCTCCGCGGGATAACCAGGGTGAGATATTTATCACGGCTTTATGGTCCTTACCCTTTGCAATGATCTCTATCCATTTTGTGCATACCTGCATTGTGGTAAACGAGACAGACGGAAGTCGGAGGTGTAAGCTTACAGATTCCGCACAGCCCTTGAACACCTTCAGGAAAGCTTTGGACTCTGGAGCACCGAATCCAGGAAGAAGGATCCGTCTTTGTCGCTTGTGATCTTCTCCTGTCAACGTATTGATAAGCGTTACGAACAACAAACCATCTGTTTTCTAATTACCTTCAGCCCAAGTGACTCCCTTTCCGTTCAGCATCTGCAATGACACACGGAGGTTATGCTGTTTCGGATAACGATAGGATAGTGTATTGAATATCCGCTGGAGTGCTTTCGGATCTGCAATCGGAAGTTGGTCCTGCTAAATAAGACGTAACATGGACACTCTAATCGATGCGGTACTTGTCTGGGCTAGAACTCACTCCGAAGACAGACTTGAAACGAACGATGTCCCCATACGAATTCTGCCATTCAAAGTCGGTTTGGCCGGCTGAGTGTTGGAATAACTCGAGTAAGTTGCCTGGTGGATGTGAGCGCGAATCAGAGACATGAAGCTTGGAAGGAGAACCTGACCATAGACGAGCGAAGATGACTTGGGCCCACGGATCTTGGACAGAGCAAGACGTGTGGAAAGTCTGAACGAAGCATAAGCGAGCACGAGAACTATCAAGCCTGCTGTCACAAAGGCAGACATCAGTGAGAACAAGTGTGGGCACGCGGAAGGCCTAGCGCCAATGAGAACCACCGCCACTGACACACTCTTAGCCCACGCGAATTGCCTACCAAGCATGCTACTGATCCGCAAACACTGCCACCGGTCCCTCCTCCGCCTAGCCACACTACCCCCATCCCACCCATTA